>JAVQJF010000526.1:0-17350 GCA_036023855.1 Gadopsis marmoratus
CACCTGTTCACCTGTCTTATGACCAGGGTGTGCCACACCCCTTACGTCATATCCTCCCACCTCTCTTCAGCAACAATAAAAGGCAAATTGCCCGCATGAGACATTTCCCACATACAGTCGGCGTAATTCCTAACGAAGGGCAAAAAACATCAAAATGGCTTCAACACCATCTCTGAGATTTACGCTGACACCCAAATACAATAGAGTGAAAATAATTTTAAAAAACCTCAACAGCAATGTGTCTTTCTAGAAACAATGTCCTACATAGCCACATTAGAAGTTTTGAAACGTTCATCTTTCCACACCGTGAAACATAATTCCATTCACCTTCATAATTCCTTTACACTGAAGTCCGTGTGGTATTGCAAACATGGCTTTAACAGTCAACATTGTTAGATGGATAGATAGATGAATTTTTTCAGTTATCTAGCAACGAGGTCATTAACCACACAAAATGATTGATTGCAGCTTATGAGGGTGGGGCTCAGACCTTGAAGCTGCCCTGTGCAATCAGTCTTGGTCTCTTCACTGTAGAGAAGGAACGTAACTACAGCCCAGCCACAAATATGTACGTCTCCCTCTAGCAAGGTTTACTGTATATAGGTTGCTAAGGCTACCTTACGTGTCCACTGACAAAAAGCAGTTTCATCTGTGTTGAAGCCAGAGACAAGCAGCGCTGACACATATTGAATGGTCTGTGGTAACTCAATCCCTCACTTTTTCTCACCCCCCACCCCTCTGCTGTGCCGCATCACTTGAATGAGCTGATGCTGCTAATCTCTCCTCTACACCGTGTGACTGTGGGACAACAATCGGAGGCTAGAATCCCAGTATCCAGGCTGCACTTTACCACACTGAAACAGCGGCATGGGCAGGCCTGCATGCACACACATGCATACGAAACATGTTCCTGTAGTTGGCAGGATTGGTACATGCGTAAAAGCAGATTTTCTTTCTGTTGATCTGTTGGTCATTCCTCATAACGAAGTGTGTGAATTAGTGAATGGCATGCGGTATGTGTTTGTATCTATGTATGATGTTTCCTTGGGGTTTGATAATAAAGTCATTAATGAACGGCAAAGACTTCATTTCGCACTAAGACTGAACCCCAATCCCCCAAATCCCAGCTCATTTTACGCTTCACCAGAGCCCACTTTACCTTGGCCCTTTCTCACACAATCTCACAGCTATTTGAGTTCCCCCCACCCAACCCCCCGTCTCTGTCTCTATCACACACACACACACACATACATACACATATTAACGGGCACCAAAATGGATGCACAGACACAAACATATAAACTTTACTCTTTGGATTGTTTACTTATTAATTGCTGATGTTTTCTCATCACACATATGGATTACATTGTTAAAATTTTAAAGGGGGCTAATCATGATTCATAAAGTTATGAATCACGTGACCTAAATGTAAATGACTAAAAGCCAAAATATAACAGAGTTATTGATTTCGTTAGTTTGTTGCTCAGATGTTTCCTGTCTCTCTGGCTTACTAAATGCAGCTGAACATTCATAGCAGAAATGCAGAAGCAGAAGCATGTGCCAAGAAGCCAAGCACACTACCCTGAATTACAGTCCTGATTCAAGCTGTGTCGCTTGGTTTTCATTCACAAAAAGGCAGCCCTGTGTGCTTCTGCCTGCTTGTCTCAAGTGGATGAGTCTGGTTTGATGAACAAAAGAGACACAGATCAGAGAGGTGTCTGAAAGTGTGTGTGTGTGTGTGTGTGTGTGTGTGTGTGCTGGAGAAGACGAGGAGGGACAACACAGGGACACAAAGACCAATCAGTCCACTTAACAGACTCTGATGCACTGAGCCCCTGAAATGAGCAAACGTGCGGCACGCACAAGGAAGTTTCAAGTGTGCGTGACAAACTTTGTAATGAAAAATGTGCACGTTCCTTCAAGATACTGATAATCAACAGCAACGGAGCAAGTGGAGCATAAAAGATGCTGAAAAACGGGAGAAAAGCATACTAGGTTTATATACTAGGTCATGCTTGAACACTACATTTCAGAGGGAAATATTGCACTTTCCACACCACTACATGCATCGAACAGCTAAAACAACAAACAAAACATAAGGTAAGTGAACATTAAAATATTGCTTACACATTAATGCATTACTATTAATAGTCCAATAATACACTACATAACAACGGGCACCATTCTGTCTACATAATAAATACTAGTAGGTTAAGTAAAATTAAATATGTTAGAATTTTGCTTGTCATGGAGTATTTTGAATACATCTGCTACCACTGCACATCAAAACAACTCCCAATGTCTCTCTATCTAACATGAATCACGGTCTAATCATTTGCGGCCTAATCTATATATATATAGGATATCATAAAATACAATACTTAATGTTGTTGGAAAAATCCCAGGACAGAAATCCACAAATGGGAAATAATTTCACTCAGGTTGAAGTGCACTTTGTGTGTGTGTGTGTATGTGTTCATTAATGCAAGCTACATCCTTGCGCCTACTATGCAAGAGCATGTATTCTCCTAAAACATGATCAGGTGAAGAAACGTTTTGCCGTGTCATCATTTCATACCAAGGGCCACCGATTCCCCAGAGCTTGTAAGCTGTAATTATAGCCAACATGGCTCGTGGAGGAGGAGGGAAGTTAAAGGGAAGCGGGGAGAGGGGAGGTGGTGGAGAGACAAGGAGAGAGGAGGTGAGGAGAGAAAAAGTCTGGTCTGGTAGGACCCAGAGGCATCACGTGGTTGAAGTTAATTCTGTTTTCTGCCACAGTGTCACTGGCCACTACTGCATGTGTGTCTGAGTGTGCGTCTGTGTGCAGAAAGCAGGGGGAAACAGAGAGCGAGAGTGAGAGACTGTCTGAAACAATTGCTATTTCACTGATGTTGAAAACACTGTTACAGTCTGTTACTTGGGTGGGGGACAGGACCGTTAGCCCAAATCTACAGCAGGAAACCACTGCTGGATCACAGGGTCTCCCAGGAACGCCAAATCGTTGCTGTGCCCTCCTCCTTTCATACCCTCCCTTGTATGCCAGCCGACAAATTGTTCCCTCAAAAGAAGAGCGCTGGCCGGAGATGAAGTGGAACAATTAATTTCACGCTTGTCCTCCCTGCCTCAAAAGCATGTTGGTCTTAGTCCCGTATCTGGTGGCACAGAGACACTCCCCGCGGATTGTAAAACACACGCACACAGACAAAATATAAATTAAACACTTAGTGTAAATGCTAATCACACATATATATAAACAAGACATCTTTAAACACAAATAAAACTTGTGGGATCATAAACTCTTCTTGCCTGACTGGCCACACCTTCATCGCTGCTCCATTCACCACAATGCAATTTATCAGCGGGGGGGGGGCGGATATAGTATTGATCATAACACGGAGATGTCTCACAGTCAGATCAATGCGCTGCGAATGAATGGGGAGGATTGTGAGAACACATGCACATGCACACACATCTTTGACAGACCACTCAATCATGCGGTGAGAGAGGGCAGCTCCTAAAAGGAAATAGACAGTGCCGTCAGAGGTGAGCAGGGGAATGTTTCATAGTGGTCTGTCGCTGGACCCTGGACATCTACCACACAGCCAGGGTCACAGTCAGGATCTGAAAAAGCATGAGCAGGAAACCAGATTGTGGTATGACTAACAGTTGGCACCCTGGTTTCAGTTTTATTTCTTAAAAAAACAAATAGGTCTGGCCTTCATTTCTGCTCTGCCGAGTCGCATCTGAAGGCATTATAAAGCACCTGTTGAACACTTGACCACATAAAAAATACAGCACTATCCCATAAGGCATTTTGCTCTCCAGATGAATGCACTGATTTTTTTTTTTGCACTTAGTGATTATAAAGACAGATAACAGAATCCTGCCTTGTGTCAGGCTTAATAACAATGTTCCAAATCTGGTATCTCTTCGCTTTTGATTGATTAACGCTCTGTTATGTCGAAACAGTTAACAACAGCTAAATAATAATCCTACAAGTCCTTCTTTATCGTCACTGTTACACGCTGGTTTCCTATTCTTCAGTGACAGCAGTTGTAAATGTGGTATCAAGAAGCTAAATCAGAACTGACTGTTGACAAAAGCAAATAGTTTCATTTACAACTAAAATGTGGAACTTAGCAGGGAGTCATTAACTGGAGTAAAAAAAACTTTAATTTCATTATCTCAGGGGAGTGGTAGTTTTTCAATGATCACACTATCCCCCAATGTGGGTCTGTAGATATAAAGCAAAGCTAAACCAAAGACTGCATGTACAAATGCAATAAAAAGCAAAGCTGATGACTGAGACTTACAACTTATACTCAAATCAGACTCAAGTTTTAACGCATCGAGGTACAGGGTTTGCATAATTTCAAGTATTTGGAGTAAGTATTAGAAGGACTTGAAGGTCTCAAATACTGAAACTAAAAATGCAATTAACAGCTTTGAAAGGAAAATATCATGTAATTTTAATGGTCAGTATTCATACCTGCGAGACATCTTGACATTTATTTTGTTCATGAGGACAAATGTAATTAGTTTAAGAGAGGCATGTTACAACAACCAATGGTTTTTGAGGCATTTCTCTTAAAACCACAAATGTCAACCTCATGATGGCGCTACAAGAAAAGTCAGGCAATCAACAAAGTCACTGGACCAGTAGGCTTCATCCTAAGCCATCCCAAAATTTCATGACACTCCTCTATTCAGTGGTTGTTGAGATATTTCATTAAGGTCCAAAGTGGTGGACTGACCAGTCTACAAACAGACCAACAATGGAGGTTTGCCTACGCGGGACGTACATCTGGCCGGGTATTAGATTATTATATTATTATATTATTAGATAACTAAATCTGAACATGAGCATTTTTAAATTTCTCAGAAAAAAAAAAATACAATCACTGCTTCATCCATATCCTCCCTGACAGCACAGGTATGGTGTCCATTATGGCAATGTGGGATCACAAATCTTGTAACAAAACAACTGCCCCCCAAAATTACGGAGAGTTACAATGTGAAATGCAAAGACATGTGATTTGATTCTAAAATCACAGCTTGAGCGGCGACTGTATTACCTGTTTTTAGGTTAGCACGTCGCAATTTATCGTTGAGCTTTGAGTTTTTATGGTAAATGGACAAAGGTTCTAGGGGCAGGGATTCTGTATGTTGCGGCCCTGCTGTCCTTCTTTTGGTTCCTGCCAGGAACTCTGACAAGTTACTCTGACAACAGCTCTGATGCTATTAGCATTCGGACAGCAGCAGTGAAAACTGAAAGTAAAATAATTTACACTGTCAGTTTTCGTCCCTTATTTATGAAACCGTATTGCTGAAAAATGACATTCAACCCCATACAAGCCTTGTTGCTCTTTTTTTATTTCAACATAATTGAAAACACTTACACACTCCTCAACGCAATTAATCCACCCGCAGCTCCTGAGTTGTGTGTGTGTGTTAGTGTTAGTGCTTCTGAAGTGCTAAGCTGCCTGAGGGTTAAGAGGAACAGTAGAATAACAGCTGTACATTATCACAAACACACAAACACACACACACACACACACAGGAATTTAAGGCATAGCTGGTAGCGGCACTCAGGAGTTTGTCCCAGGGTGCACTGCATCTGTTGGGTATGCCCCATTGAGGCTCAGAGTGGGTGCCAAATCCCTGCTCTCTAATGACCGCCATCGTTCAATGTCCTCACATGCCTTGCAATCATGGTGTACCCCCACCTACACACACACACACACGCACACAGTGCATAGTCAGGTCAATTGTCTGCCTATACCATATAGGCACACACACACACAGAAGCTCCTAAAGGGCTAAAGCTTAATCTATGCAAGCATGAGAACACATCTACCCTAAAATAATTCCTTTATGAAGCAAAGGCAGCCTTCCCTAAAGAAGCGATTACGGGATGTATCCTCTATAGGATCTCCACCTCACTTTTTCTTTCATACAGCCATAATTCACTTCACCAAAAAAAACATAATAGCACCAAGAGCAGGTCTAATCTGTTCACATGGAACTGATTAATAGTCCACAGTCTATCTGTAGTTGCCTGCATTCGCTTGGTTTCAGCAGTCGTGGAAAACATTTTTCATGCTCAGCAGCATGTACAGTGTGGCCTGCTGCTTCCCCATTCCACTCCATACATCCTCACACTCTTCAAATTGATTCTAGCAGCATCCAGCGTGAAAGTGGAAGGAGAGAGCAAAACATTGTGGTGGATGTATAAAGGTAATATTCATCCTTGTGGAGTGGAGATTTATTATGGGAAGTTACAGTTCTCGGACTGCAGTTTCATTTGAGTTTGCTTTAAAGGCCTCACAAAGAAATGGGGCAAATAAATGTACCACCTGCAGTGGAGGAGAATACATTTGAGAACCGCAAAACATTTATCAGTAGACACTATGAAGTTGAACTGAACACATAAATATAATGAACAATTTGAAACAACTGTAGAGCATAAAATATAAACTAAAGATGACATCCAGTTCATAATGGAATACTTTAAAGAACATAAATAGCATCAAAAGCAACAAATCACATTTCTACAGTATAAATATGATCACTTTGATATGATACCAAGTACAGTCAGGACGATGCTGGAGTTTTGAAGAGTATACTGATATCAGAGTTTTCAGACCATAGTCCAGGTTGACTCAATAAAATCATGATCTTCCAGTGTCTCATGATCTCATTTTGTCTTGCAGGAGCATAGTAGGCTGAGAGCTGTGCAGTTCACTGGTTTAAACCGGCGTCCCTATCGCACTCTCTGAACAATCCTGAGGTGGTGCAGACTTTTAAGACTATTTGAAAAAAGGCATCAATGTGGGGATGAGCGTGGTCAGTATTAGCCGTAAGAAATGCTGTGGCATTCAAATAAAGCAGTTTCTCAGCTCCTGTTTCGACACACCAGAAGACCACTATTGTGTCACTGTTTACACCAAAGTCATCAGCATATTGTACAGAAACTGGAAGGCATCAGACATCTTTTTCACTCTTTCATCATCAGCTTTGGGTTCTGGACTTATAGTGGCATCAACAACCGAACCTCACGGTAACAAACGGTAACCTTGTATTCATACGGCTTGATCGCCCAGTCACTGAAAGTTCATTGATTTTCTATTGAGCAACATTTCCAGTGAATATTAAACAGGTCACTCATTATATTGCTGTCAGACAAAAACAGCTGGACCATTTTTAAGTTTTGGCAGCTATTCAAAATGGCAAAACTTTTGATGAAAAGGTCATATAAAAAGAGTAATCCTTGTGGTATTTCATAGACAGCTCAACATTTATTTGGGCAACAGATCCTCTTTTTGTGATTTCCTATTGTATTTTCTATACACTTCAATCAGCGTATGATAATGGACAGACCCTTTGAGCAGAAGCTGCACCACCCCCAGTTATCAGAGTGAAGTGGTCAATGTCCAAACTCTTTTTGTGCTTAAATTTACTTTTGTTTCATCATTACTACTATCAGCAGTAATTTACCTCAGTATCGACTGCATTTGCATTGAAAACACCTCATTTTAAATGTCAGAAAAATTCTACTTCTACTACAATATATTATAACACATTAGATTTATCCAACTGACAAAAGTTTGTAATCAGAAAACCTTGTGTTTTCTGGCGTATATTCGGTTTTGGTAAAGAACTGTTACCAATTCTGCTTTTACCATAAATGGATATTTTATTTTTGCAAATCTTTAGAAAAAGGGGTATTTTTTTAGGGGTATTTGTATCCATTATTCTGAGTAAACCTCAAACTTAAAAAAATGTATCTATGGAAAGTCAACCATACCCAGGCTATGTGCCAACAGCGACTGCACTGCTGCTAACTTGCACCAGCTGATAATATGTGGTTCTGAAAACTGCAATGCACCCTGGGGATTTTTTTTAGGCCTAGCCAAGTGCTTCAGGTGGCTCAATTAGGTATACTTAAGTACAACTCAGTGAGATATCACAACTCAAACTGTGCTCAATCAAACGGTTGAGAACACCATTGAAGGGGTTTTTGAAGATGTTGTGTATGCTTGGAATGACCAAGACTTTGGCACCACACACCTAAAGCATGGCCAGCGATAAAAATTAATCTTTGGTAATTCAACGATTAAGCTGAAACAATACTATGCTGTGGCCACTGGATAAGTCACAGGCTATATGACTGGGGACTAAAACATGAAATCCATTTCTTTTCAGTTGAAAAATAGGCTAAATCTGATGGAAAAAGCAACAATTCCACTCTGTCGACTAAATGTGGTCTTGTCACTTTCATCACAGTGTCTGTCTTTGTTACTGCACATGCCAACAACACCATGTAATCAGTATGGCTCAACATTGATCCATACTGATCCTCTGTGTCTAAGTAATCGTCACATACTCAGTGCTCAGCATTACAGCACTGTCATGTGCACGTTAGCCAGCACAGGTCTCTAGCCAATAAGTGCATTACATGACATGTAAAGGAGACACAAAAGGAAACCAAAATAAATATACACTGATAGACAAAGAGCAGGTTTTGCAATGTGTATTGCTGGAGAGGTTGTTCAGTGAGTAACAGGGGAAGGCTAACTACATGTGTGCTGACCTGTGTTCTAGCATTGCTGTTTATGCATAACTGTATTCCTCCACCCTGTGTTGTGGCGGGTGTGTGTTTGTGTGAGATGATAGCAAGTGCAGGTGAAGGTCATCTGGAGGAGGGGCCACTGTTGCCCCACTGAGCTGGATTTGGCAGCACTCTCACAGTATATGAGAAGTGTTGTGCAAATGGGGCGCAGTGCGGGGCTCCATAAAGTACATCCACTAACTAAACTAAGTGTGTGTTTGAGCAAGTGTGTGTGTGTGTGTGTGTGTGTGTGTGTGTGTGTGTATGTTGGCAGAGTTGATGTAGAGGCAGAGGGGGTGACTTGGGACACATACTGAGGCCGTCCGAGAGTGCAGCGAGTGCACGACATTGTGCTAAGCCAGCGGAACTATTTTTTGAGGGTGTGGGCACCAACACTTGCTCCAAACACTGGCGTGTCCCAAGATCCCCTCCCATGTATTCTTTAGTGCCGTAGCTGCATCCTATCCATTATTAAAGCAGAGGGATGGAGGGAGGGGAGGAGAGACTTAGACAGAAAGTGCATGAGGGAAGGGGAGAAAGACAGAAAAATAATTGGGGGGAGGCACAAGCGCTCAAAAACAGAAATTGAAAATGTTGACAAGGGAAAGAGTTGACAGAGAGGTTGAAGGTAATAAAGAGACAAAGTGAAAGTGAGGTAAGACAACAGAAAGAAAGAACAAGCTGGGGTGCCAGTTCATCTTTAATTTTGAGCGTGACATATAAACCAGAATTATCTGAGCATGCAGGGTTTATATGGAGGTATTTATGATTGATGGAGCAACTGTAACGGGTCTGATGTCCTTTATTCTATTCAGTGTGTTGGTTTATACAGCCCATCTTTACCTACAGCACATGGGGTGGACCCAAACATCCAGCAGGATGATTGATGTGGACAGCAGCAAGTCACAGACAGTCCTTCACACAATGCCGCACACGTTAATGTGCTTAATAGTACAAGTCCCGCCCCTTTACCAAGATGGCTCATGTTTACTCTCTGCATGCATTCGAGTCTGGAGCGCACCAGGTGAACAATCTGTCATAATTTCAAAAGTCGGCGAGAGTGTGTGTGTGCTTGCATACTTCTGCGTGTCCATTAATGTCCGGTGTAGCCACGGTGAGATGCTCTTAATCTGCAGGCCAGCAGAGGTAGAGCCGGAGCTGAACAGCCCGATGACAGATGACAGTGGATATTTATCTTCGGTGTTCACATTCATCATCCAAACAGCACAGAGCACGAGGTGTTACACTGTATGCAAACAATATTTGCACGCTAGTGCGTATGTGCACCAGAAACTTTGGGAACTGTGAGGAAAAATCAAACTTCCTTACAAACACAAATTAAGTACTAAATCAAACAGCTTTTCACGCTGGCAAATGAACCTAGTCAGAGAGGATGGGGATAAATCAAAGAGGTAAATTGCACAACAAGTCATCAAAAGACACTTGATTTTCTAAGCCCACAAACACGGAGTCAGCAGTTGTGCTCTTTAAGAATTAAAGTTCTTTAATCCGGTAGCAAAGGGCCTTGCTCCCTGCTCCTGAGCCCTCTACTGTAAAGGCAGGGTGTTTGATTCACAGTGGCTTTTCTCACCAACAAAGCACTAATTACAGTATGAGTGAGTGGTTGTGTTGGCTAAAGCTGGCCTGCTAGGACATGAAAGGATAGCAGCACAGGCCTCACTCCTGCCTGCTAACGCTGTAATTAACTCTGTGACGTGACATTCCTCCTTCTTTCCCTTCTTTCCTCTTCTCGTCCTCTTTCTCTCTCATACACCCACACACACCCACACACCTATTTCTTTGTCTTCCCCCTCTCCCTCTATGAGCAGCGGAGGAATCAAATTTAGCAAGATCATGCTTTGGTCAATAAGAACAAGAGAGGGAGGGAGCGAGATGCAGGAGAGGAGATGGGAGGGTTAGGGGAGGTTAGGCAAAGAGGGACAGTCATCAGTACACACCCCCTTCCCTCACCTCATCGCCAGCCGTGCTGAACCAAACCTGACAGCTATTCAATTTTCCCAAAGCTAAATCTAATCTGCAGCCGTCTACCCCTCACTGACACACTGTTACACTGGAACGCCTCAGCCATCACCCACCCTTGGCAGCAGATTGGCACCATCACACATACTTCCCCATCCACATCCACACACACACGCACAAATACGTTCAATGTCATCCATGGGGCAGGAAGGGCAAATAGACGGCAAAAAGAGAAAGAAATAAAACTGCTCTTCAAGTGTGTCTGTGATGGAGTTTGATTGTACAATTGAATTTTTTATGACCCAATAAAGAACTTATTTTAATACCCTAGCAGCAATGGTGAAAGCTATTATTTGTATCTTTTTTTATTTCCCATGCTTACATACAGTAAAAATACTGAGGCCGTCTAAACTCCTCCAGCACAACCCCAACCCCCTAACAAAGTTTGGATTAGCCACCAAAAAAGTCTGTTAAGCTTTATGATAATATATCTCTCCACAGGATTGTCTAAAAGCCTTGCCCAAGAATGTAATTCTGATGGAAAGATTTTCGCTTACTACTACTTACAAATACTATGTTTATTTATTTGTTTAAAAATAAATAAAAAAAATTAAAGAATCACGCAAGAAACTACTAGGTGTAATTTGTGGGTATTTATAGAATGAAAACTTCTGTCATATAATTAAAATCCACACATTCCCCGACCTCAGCATATCCAGTGTCCTCAGTTGGTAGCTACAGCATCGTACATAGATCCTAACACGTCTATGTGCACAGTATAACACAGAAATCGCTCTAGTATTGAGTTAGCTTTCAAAGTAACTTCAACAAGAAATAAAAGCCACTTCAATTACAAATTTTTTTTTAACAAGTATGACAAATGCGTAACATTAATAAAAAATGAGTGCTAAATCAAATTAAAAACTTTAAGTGCTGCATGTAATATGAGCATTGCGTGGAAAAAGATAAAACGAAACACTCATACTGCAGTTCCACACACAGCAAGAGTCATTCTTCCACTGTCGTCATCCAAATATGTAATTAATTTTAAATGAACGTGAAATGCATAATTATTTCCACTTCAAAATTAAATAATTAGTCATGCTCTTAAATCTGGTTAGTGTGACTATCATACATATTCAGAACTAAGAGATGTTTTTTTTTGGAAACAGACAAACTGCTTTCTTTCTATGAAAGAAGTCTTTCTAAAAAACTAAAAAACACATGTGTAAACCACCATCATGTGAGACAAAATTCACTGATCTCACTGACACCCATTAAAAATAAACTGGTATCAAGCAAAAAATAATCATTTTTGTACTAACCCACATGAAAGATGCTAAACAAATGAAGTTTGGTTGATAGAGTTTGAAGCAAAAATAGGGCACTTTTCCTATTTTTTGAAAAGGTGACAATGGTAGATTTTCATTTCCAGGATTTTTGACAGTCAGTGATACTATTATATGCTGTAAAACTACCGCACATACAGTATAAGTATAACAAGGCAGTAAAAAAAAAAAAAGCTTTGCGCACAGCATGTACTGCAGGGCCAGAGGCACTGGCAACTGCAAGATGAACATAGGCACCAAAAACATAAATATACATATTTAATATTTCCTTTTTTTCTGACTTTGTTAAGGCACAGTAGTATTCAAGACTTAAAAGCTATAGTCACTGGATGCTCATACATGTATTTGATGTAAATCACTTAAAACAAACAAATATTTTGCAGCAGAAGCTGATGACTGGTTACATCAGTGGATACAAATGTAACCGCAGTTCTTCTCCTCCCTCTCGCTTTCTCTCTACACTCCATAAACCCAGCATGCTCATGTTGTGCATCTCTCTAAGCATTTTGCCACTTCACTTCCCTGGAAAACTTTGATACTGGTATATATTTTTCAGCTCTTCTTCCGCTCATTCTCTAGGAATATTGTCAGCAGACGTGTCAGCGGCTTGCCGTGGTAAAGGAGAATGGTATGGCAGCACTCTGTATCAGAGCCCATACATGCACACGCACACACACACACACACCCAGACACACACTCTTCTTTCCCACCCAGGCAAATCGATGCCAGCATACTCTTGTCACACATCATTACACCGTCCTATCATCCTCTGCTCTTTTTCTCTGTGTACGCGCCTCTGTGTGTGAGAGAGGCGGCGTGTGTATGTGTGATTGAGAACACTTTAAGTAGGTATGCAAACTTAGCACACACACGCACACACTGCAAAGCAAACACGCCTGCTGCCCATACCTCGCCGTCAGGTACCGCTTATGCTTTTAAAAACAGAAAAGCAGAGGATACGTTTCAGACAGCCACGGTGGCGATCGAACAGAATGGTCATTTATCTTGTATCTTACCATTACCAAGAGGCTTGAAGTTATTTCAGCGTGGCATAATGTCCCACTACTTTGGTTCCAGAAAAGCCATAACATCAGTGAGGTGAAAACTAGTCCAGCCAACAACACACACACACACACACACACACACACACACACACAGCCATCACAGCCAGGCTGGCTCATATAGACAGGTTGCTCAATGATACATGAAATTAAAGATTTCAACAGCAGTGAAGAGGGTAAAACACACAGAGCTAATTCTAACTATCAGTGGGAGATGTTTAATGTGTCTAAAGCAGAAGACTCCTGTCCTTTGTATGGGTGTGTGTATACAGTGTGCCTATGTTCAGTGTTCTATGTGAACATGTATTGTATTTGTACACACAGTGATGAGAATACTATAAACATCTGATTTGTGTAACAATTTGAAGGCGTTATTGATCATGTTTTTTTTTTCCCTTCTTCAGGGACATATACACATTAGTGCACACACACATACACACACACACATGCATATATACGCCCTGGCTGTTTTAACCTTGAAACGAGAGCTATTTCCGATATAGACAGGAAGCATGGAAGGGGAGGACAGATCAGGAAAGGAGAGGAAGGGGAGGGGATGTGGTCCAACTGGATTTTCTTTTTTTAAAAAGATGTAACATTTTAAATGTTATCTCTGAAAAAAAGCAGCAAAAAAATCTGCTTATTTAATGTTGTTTTACAACTAGGTAGTCATATCATAATTTAATTATTTATGATTATTTCACATCATAAATCCATTCAGACTTGATCCTGCAAACCTGATTTCATTGAGACTGAAATGACTGAAAGCATCTCAATGCATTATGTATGAAAATATTAAATGAATATTGTAATGTATTTGGATTAGGGCTGTCACTCAATTAAAAAAATTTGTATTTGGTTGCATGGTTTTATATTATCAATTATGAGTAATCACACTTTTTCACTGTATTTTTTAAAGAATATCTCTCATTGAGGATGATTGAATTGGAAGTCAAATCAAGCATCAAATCAACACAAAGGAAGTATCAAATTCAAAATGTAGCATTTTAACTTGGAACACAAAGTAACAACATGAGCTGCAATAGGTTAAATATTTTAAAACTGCACAGAAACTATGACAAAACATAAAACCTGATGAGCACTATTTTGTCCTTATGCTACTTTGTATGGTTGCTTAACTAAGACTTGTATACTGTACATCGTCATCAGGCAGCTTTACAAATGTTACCTTCCATGTACAGGCCCATCTTTTTTCCTTACTGTAATATTTCAGTGAAAAGATTGTATATATTCAATAATTGTGACAAAAAATACATATATATCATATGTTTTAAGTATTTGTAGCATATTTTCTATACTTTATACAATTTGTAATGTTTTGGTATGATGGTACAAAACAACTTTAAAAAAAAAACACCCTAATATACCTGTAAGCAATGGATGGAAATCAATGGAATATTATATAATTCAAAAAGGTGTACTTGAATCTGCATCTGTAACCATAGTATTGTAAACTTGTGCATTGATATTTATATCTGTACGTTTAGTTTTGTAGACTTGTACACTTTGTTTTCTGTCTGCAAACTCAGTTTTGCAGGTCTGCTCATTGGTTCATCATGTTCACAATGGTTTTGCAAAAGAAACAGGCTATCCAGCTTCTGACCAATCAGTGTCTTTGGAATCGCTATTTACACAACATAGTTAGCTAGTCAACACTGTCAGCCAGCCATGGAACTCAGTCAACATACAGCCACGTAAAGAGATCCAATCCGAAAAGATGGACTCCGCCAGGCCTCCGTAGTACCAGTAAGTTAACAAAATACATACACTAAATTAATATTTTAATCTAAAAATAGATACAATCATAAATGTACAAGTTTGCAAAGCTACGGCTACACAAACGCTTGTTTTTATGTACACCTTTTGGAATCATATAATATTCCATAAAATGCCAGAACACTCAAAATAATTCCTCGTGTCCGTCTATGTATGCAGCATGATTCAGGTTGCGTGTGTGTGTGTGTGTGTGTGTGCGTGCGTGTGCGTGCGTGTGCGTGCGTGTGCGTGTGCGTGTGCGTGAAAGTATGTTTACTTCCAAGGGAGTTTTGTTACACTAGGGTCAGAGAGATAACTGATGAGAGACTAAGTCCATCTGTCCCCTGCCCTGGGGAAACACACACACACACACACACACACAGCATTGGTGTTTTCTCTTCAGTACCATCCTCCTCTCTATGCACAACTGTGTACATCCCGTATTCTTTCTGCCTATTTAAAAGCGTATATGCCCTCGGGGGAACTGTGGTCCCTCCTCAAATTTTCTGGACAAGAGCTACTACGACTGTTCCAGATACACAATAAGGCACAACATACGGGACGCTGTGACATGTCGCCAAAGCCTGCGAGTGAATGCATGCGTGCGTTTATAAATCCTGCGCATCTGACGATACCATGCGATCCAGGGGGCAGTTTGCTGTGAAAGATGCACTTTTCCCACAAAGAGGTCCCCAGTCTTTTCTTTGCTCAATTAACCCCGCGGCCTTCATTTGCATTTCATAAAGAGGTCGTCACTCTGTGGGAGGGTTATCGCCTTTTTGGAGGCAGAAAAAGATGAGAAGGGGGAACAGTTTTAATCCTGTCAAAAAAGATAACGACGCTTCTCTGCCTTCTGAGCGGCTGATGAAATGTGCCTATGTGACAGTGCATGTGAATATGCAGTGTGTGTGGTCATTCTGTATGCGTGCACTCATGTATAGGGTACATATGTACTCTAAGTGACACAAGTCCTGGTTGTGCGTCGCATCAGTTCTCTGCTGGCCTGTGTGACACCCAACCAGCCGCACACCACAGTGGGTCTCTGCATCCACCAGGGTCCTGAACTGCCGGCCCCCAAGCACAACATTGTGTGTCTCTGCACCTGCTGAGAGGTTAGCATCAGCTTGACCCTTTATCCGCCGGCTACCCATTAGCCAGTTTTAACTCATGCTTCATCAACTGACCCTCCATTAGGAACATTTGAATTCCAGCACACTCAAATCTTGCATTAATGCCATAAAGCAGAGTGGAAGAGGGATGGGAACAGACTGCAGAGAGGTACGAAAAGAGGTAAGGGGGTGTTAGAAATGTGAGGAACATTCAGTTGCTTAGCGAAAAAAAAAATTGTGCTTTCCGGAGTGTGTGTATGTGTATGTGTGTGTATGCATCTGCCAGAGTGCTTGTGAATTGGACACCCATTTAAAAGGCACATGTTCCGAATAAGCTTTTAAATCTGTGCCTACCTAGTCGACATGCATTACCAGTTCTCAAGTGGCTAAAAAGCACAGGTCCTGCAGTTTAAGAGATTAAGAATGACATTTCTCTCAACTCGCAAATTACTCAACAGCAGTCATTTCCTCTCATAAGCATCTCTTTCGCATAAACACAGCAATTTAAAAAAGTCTCTCAAAAAGGTATCTTTAAGCACATTTAAATAAACTGTTACTTTATCCACAGCATCGCGTAGCCTAAGTTCCACTTTGCAAAATGAAATATCTGTAATACAGTGTGTGTCCCTGTATTTACACACTGGGATGCTGATTTTTGTCTCCAATAAAAAATATATTTCAAGGACAGCAGAGCCTATATTCTTCTACTCTCTGATATTTTAGCAGTGTCAAACTGAAATCCCTGCTCAAGTCCAGTCATGTGGACATCTGAATGATATTTTAAGACTTTTGAGTTTCCAGGGTGTACATTTAATTTGACACCTGGGGTCATATTCAGACAATAAGAGTGCTCACCTTCTGCAGCAGCTGGGAGCCAGAGTACTTTGCAGAGATGGACTTCATCTCCCCACCAAACGCTGAAGCCCACAGCTTCACCCTGCAGATGGAACACACAGCATTTTTAAAATATACACACCTATAGGCCACAACCCGGAACAGTTCATCTGCTGGCTTGTAAACTGCTGCTTTACAGGAGCATTCATTTTCTGCCCCCATCAATTTCATTTTTATATTTTACATTTGAAAAGGAAATAGGAGGCATTGCACTCAGTGAACACACCATTACACAGCAGTGGAGACCATTGAAGGACAGATGGCAATAAGACACCAAATATTTTCTGTAGGCTCACACAGCTGCGGAATTCTTAATCAAGTTCTGGTTTGAAACTTGGCACCTTCGCGTAAAAAGAGCGTCTACTTACACGGACGGAGGGATGCTCTGGTGGGTTCCTGCCACCTCGGTGACCCTGGTGCTCAGAGTTGAGAAAAGTAAAAGCAGACACGCACGCCACGAACTGGGACCCGCGCAGCTCCGATCCACCTGCATCTTGGGCAAACACACACAAAAAAATACCCTCCCTACGCGCACAGTGCGAGATTTGGGCTTATGCTGCCACCGTGGAT
>JAVQJF010000530.1:0-32805 GCA_036023855.1 Gadopsis marmoratus
GGCATGCGTGTGTGGCTGGCGCGTGTGTGTGTGTGTGTGTGTGTGTGTGTGTGTGTGTGTGTGTGTGTGTGTGTGTGTGTGTGTGTGTGTGTGTGTGTGTGTGTGTGTGTGTGTGTGGAGAGGGAGCAGAGATACCGACCAATGCTGCCTGCCGGTTTCTGTTTTAAACAGTTTTAGGCAGCGAGTGTGTTTTGTGCATCTGTGTGTCTGAGAGGTGGAGACTAAACAGAGAAAAGGTGACACTGATCATACAGTATGCTAATCATGCCTTTCATCTCTGGATTTTGTGCCTACATTAGGGTGGATTGTTAACATTTCAAAAAGGTATCTACTCAACGCTACTGTAGATTAATCCCCAAACTGACAGTGAAAAACATTTCTGAGAATGTATCAATATCTCTGTGTGTCTTTTACTGATTCATGGTCTAAATACTGATGTGGGAACTGGACTCATTCACGGATCTTTGCTAACATGTCTTAATAAGACACCATCTTGCTAAGATGATAAGTATGTGATTTTGTTTCGTCCTAAAGCAATTCTGTTGGCTTTATTACATTAACTTTGTTGCCATGTTAGAGTCAATACTATATGAATGGCTGTGTCAAGGCTTTCTGTTGGTCCAAAATGAAATGTTGCATTAATTTCCATTACATTTGGTACTAACATTCATGGTCCCCAGATGATGAATACTATCGATGCTGTTGATCCTCTGACCTTTCCTCTAGCGCCACCATCAGCTTTTCATTTGCGTTTTTTATTGAAACAACTCTTCAGAACATTCATGGTCCCCAGAGGGTCCCGACCATCTTCTAGCTCTAGAGTTTCAGTTTGTCTAATACGAATCTAACAACATCCACATGAGTTTAGTGCTAATTAGCGAATGTTAACATGCTAACATGCTAAACTAAGATGGTTAACATATGGTAAACATTAACATACATGCTGGCATTAGCATTTAGCTCAAATCACCACTGTGCCTACGTACAGCCTTAAAAATGCATTTGATGGCGTTATCTTATACAGATCATGTGACAGACATGCTAATAACTACAATAGACTACATATAACAGAAGTTTTGGAAAAGCCACAGCATATTCAATCATTGTAGGTCACAATCAGAACAAAGTCTCTGTAAGTGATATAGAAGACTGTCTTATAGGTCTGAGAGTCAACCCTCAGGTAACATGGATTAAAGATTACAACACAGTTCTGCTGGAGTTGTCATTAATATTTTGACTTTCATTGTAAATGAACAGTCTTTGGATTTATTGCATTCACTTTTAATTGACTTAGATTGTTGAACAGCTGATCAGCTATTTTGGCTTGTTTGTAACTGACTTTGCTTTGACAGTGTGTATTTTCTTGTCTTTAATTTTTTTGGTAAATTACTTGTTATGATTCGACTTTGTCACTTTGCTTTGCAGCTGTATTTGAGCCCATCCGCAGCCTCCTGCCAGGCCTCGTTTAGTATAACTCATTTTTATTTTGCATACCAAATGAAGCCGGCCAATGACTGATGCACTCCCGCTCTACTTTATATTCACAACACCTGCTGCAGGCTGTGTACTGATGTTGGCTTCGACCAGCAAGCTGCTCGGCCAAAACAGAGAAGACTCTTAGAGTTTGTTCAAGAGGTGAGCAGAGGTGTTTTCAACTTGATGAAAGGGGTAAAACTTAAACTAAATCTGGAGAATTTGCCTTCTATCCACCTTATATGTAGAAGCATATTGTGGGTGATGAGGGCTTGAAACAAACAGTTACTGTATTTTTCATAGTGAGAAAAGTTGATTCTGCTGATGGCATCAGCTCACAAGTTGGACGACAGACATCTTCCTTCTCTATTCAGAGCAAATGAAGATCAGATTTGACTGATTTAAAAAAAATGTACATTAAAATTAAACATTTACCTCACTATTCTGAAAGAAAGAACATAATGAGTAAGAGTAAAAACATGATTTTTCAGACACAAAGTTGAGATAATGATGTTACATTACATTATCTGAGCCAGTGTTTTCTTTATTTTTTATTTAGGGATTTTGATATCATAAAGAAAAACTACATCAACTTTAAATATATATAGAAATAAATATTTCTGCTGAACTAGTGGGCAATTTAAAAACCTGTTGTACCAGGAAAAAAAGAAAGGGGGATGCTAGGTTTTGTGAAAAACTACATGTCAAGTTCATTTATGTTGTTGCTACTATTTTCATAATGGTGTTAGATAAACCTTTCAACATTTCAAAAAAATAGAGATGCTAATGCTCAGTCTGTGGTCACTTTGAATATGAACAAATTATCATCCTGCAAAATGCAGACTGACTTGTTTTTGAGGGGTCTCTGCGCAGCACAGGCATGCCTTGTTTATTGGGCAGCCTGAAGCGTTTCCCTCCTAGAAAACTGCATCCTCTTGCAGTTTGGAAGCGGGACTGTCTCTTTCAATTAATTGCACATCCATGTCCGAAATAGTCTGACAAACAACAGCGCTCCACTACATAAGGGCTCCAGGTTTATATACTGCGGCTCTGCCTGCTGCTGCTAATTTCACAGAAGTTTCTTCGTTTCCATTATTGACCACAAGAAATGTTTGTTTTCTTTGTGCCACAGCTGACCTCCAAGCAGCTACCTTGGATAGTATCTCCTCATGAATAATGCTAAGAAACATCAATGACAGGGAGTGATTCAGCCTCCCACTCTCTACCTTTGAAAAACCCATGCCTGGAAACTCTGAGAATCATCAATTTGTGAATTTCAGTGCATTGCAGGAGGTTGTGTATATGTGTGATGAAGTGCTGGGAGTTTCCCCTCAACCAAATCTTGAAAAGCGGAAGCAAGAGGGATAGCACGTAAGCATTTTAGGTTTCAAGAACAGACAGCAGCAGTGTTGTGGGTTGGGTAAACTTGATGAAATTCACAATGAAGTCGTAGAAGCAGTGGATGGATTTCATGCCAACAAGAGTCCTCTGGAGATGTGAGCTGTGACTGCACTGCATGCAGGTCTTTTTCAGCTGCAGCCAGTGGAGAAGCTGCTATCTCGGCATCTGTATGGCTTTCGAGCATTAAATGACCTTGCTCCGAAAAATAACGCCGATTCTTTTTTTGACTCCCCCCACGTGCTTCGCCTTGGATCGGTGCGTGATCAGCTTCAGCTGGTGACGGAACTTTCATCCCCTTGAGAAGATCAGACAAGCAACATGTTATTTTAAATCTTTTAAAACATTTATAACCAAAAAAAACCTGTGGCTGTTGTTGCATGAAGGTGTTTTTTATTTGATTGTCTGCTTTTTTGGTAAAACTAGAAGCAGAACCTGCTAATCAGAACAGTCCAATGGCATAAACAGTGAATTGTGTCATCAACTCAAGAAAAGCTCTTGGCTTGATTCTACAAGCTCTGACTCTTTGACTGCTCTTACATATTACTCTGACAGCTGACTTCTTCTCTGTGGCTTTGACCACAGTGAGCAACCGGGTGAATGAATGTGTGTTCTTTTGTGTTCTGGGAGCGTTTAGACTGAGCTGGGGCTTTTTTTTTCTCTTGGCAGGGCTGCGGGGTATTGACGGGGGTTGTGAAGCGTGATATTAAGGTGCAGGTCTTCATGCCGGGACGCCTCAAAGCCTTAACGATCTCTAAGCATCGCTGACCTCTCGGCAGTGACTGACAGGAGTCGCTCAGCTGGAAGAAGACGCCACTTTGGGCCGCAACTTCCAGTTAGACAGCAGGGGTAGAGTCATGGGACATACACCGATCAGCCATAACATCCAGACAGCATGGCACCCTGAGCGTCCCCACATGCAACAAGCTGCGATGCTCTGTGTGTTCTGACACCTTTCTATCGGAACCAGCATTCAGTTTTTCAGCAGTTTGAGCTACAGAAGCTCTTCTGTTGGATCGGACCACACGGGCCAGCCTTCGCTCCCCACGCGCATCAGTGAGCCTTGGCTGCCCATGACCCTGTCGCCGGTTCAGCGGTTCTCCTTCCTTGGACCACTTCTGGTAGGTGCTGACCACTGCAGACCGGGAACACCCCACAAGAGCTGCAGTGTTGGAGATGATCTGACCCAGTCGTCCAGCCATCACAGTTTGGTTCCTTGTCAAAGTCGCTCACATCCTTCCGCTTACCCAGTTTTCATCAACTTGGAGGACAAAGTGTTCACTTGCTGCCTCATATATCCCCCCCCCACTGACAGGTGCCATGGTAACCAGATAATCATTGTTCTTCACTTCACCTGTCAGTGCTCATAATGGTATGGCTGATCGGTGAACAGTAAATAATGCATTGAGTGTTTATTTTACTTTTCGTAGCTTTTCTTTTTATTTATTGTTTTGCTTTTGCAGAAATAAAAGAGAAAAATGTGCAGGAAAAAACTGTAATCAAAGTCTAGTTGATATATGAGACTGATTTTGCAGTTTTATAGGCACAGTGATGAACTTATTTGACATTTTTAAGAGTGCTTTTCAGCCAGGGGAACCCAGGTTGCCTTCAGCATCACACATGCTTCAAACATGCACCTTACTCACAATATAATTTCCTTTCACATCAGCATATATTACTTTCTACAGCAATACAAACAGCCCAGCGTAGTTTAAAGACAATGACAAGCTGCTCTTTTCGCTTCACTCTGCTGCTCAACTCACATTCTTCTTGACAGTTTACACTATACATGTCAAACAGATGTGACCGTTTTACACAAACGCCACACCGCTCAGTGAAATTGGTTTAAAGATTGATGTCGCTCTGTCTGACCGGTATCTCTCGTAGCAGCATTACATCCAGTCAGTAAATCAGTCAAGGTGGTGACCTTTGACCTCTGCAGCGGGTTCGCTCTGTGCGTGAGATCGTTCAATGAATCTGAACCAACAGATTTATTTTCTTTTCTCATTGTCTGATACGGCAGAGCTATAAATATCCCATATCTCTGGGTGAACGTTCTTGAACTTCTCTGTGAGTGCTGCACTAAATTTATGAAGATTCTCTGCTGCCGCGGCTCAGGCCGCTGTGATCAGGAACAGGCACATTTTTATAAACGGACACAGAGATAACCTCTGTTCTCCAACCCACGCACCATCCACATCCAGGCTAACGAGTCTCTCTTTCTCTGCCTGCCTCAGCCCTTTGCTGTCGCTCGCTCCGTGTCTCTCCGTTTCTTGGTCGTTTCCTCGACGTCCTCCTTGTCTGTCACTGCCGACACCTGCTTCCTCTCAGACGATCTCCTGCTGAGGAGAGCAGCATTACAGCAAGCTGGAAGGGAAAATACAGCAGGGCTTTCTTTTTGTAACCTTCATTCTCAGGTTGTGATGATTAATTGTAATTCCCTGATAAGCGGGAATAAATTGTGTCTCGTAGTGGTGATGTTGTAAAGTCAAATCAAACGCGCAACTTACAAGACAATTGACAACAAATTATCAAATATTTACACACTTCCTTTGTTTTCTTGTAGATCTTCAACGATTAATTGAAAATCAAAAATGGCTGCCTGTCAATTGACCAGTTGATTAATCGACCAGTTGTTTCTGCCTGAAACTCTAGTAAAATCTGATTAAAAGAGTACCACCAACATGTCAGCAAAAACACATATAACTCAGCTAATTATTATAATCTGGTGTATTCGACCTCATATTCATTCCCTGGCAGAAGGATAACAGGTCTTTAAAAATATATTGTTTTAGTTCTCTCTCATCACATTCCCATATAAAATGTAAATCCTGTGTAAGAGCTCAGCTGTACTCTTTAAATGCACCAAGAAAGTTGATTAAACACCTCAAATTGCTTCCTCTCAGTCAACAGATTTCAAGCTCTCAGCGGTTAATTCAGCATTTTGATCCCGTAAAAGCTGCACAGCTTCTTGAAGCACGCCTCCACCTCTGAGCCCGGCGTTACGCCGCTCTGAATCTGTCCTCTTCAACGAGATCCATCTCAATCACTGAAGATGTGCACATTTAATCACTCGTCTGTTTGAAATGCCTACTGCTGGCAGTTTATTGTGGTAAACCAGCAGAGTATAGAGGTGACGAATTAATGGAGAGCCTAACGATTACAGGATGGTAATGGAGCTCTCTGTGCAGCTGTGGATTCAGGTTCACAGGGTTAATGGGGATTACTTGTCTAAAACCATGATGGCAGGTACTCTGCTGTAAAGGATGGGGAGGAGGAGGAGAGGACAGAAGAAGTAGAGAGGTTAGGAGAGAAGGAGGAGGAGCAGAAGAGAAGAGAAGGATTTTAATGGATCAGTTGAAACTCATGACACACACGGTTATATATTGATTGTTCTGCCTCAGTGTTATTCAAACATTAATAGTCCTATAAAATATATATTTGTAGTGCTTCTGCGATATAGCGACAAGTGAATGCATTAGTTATTCACTAATAATGGTATTAATATTTAGACATTTACATATTATTATAAGTGCTGTTTCACCAGCGTTGCACAGACATCATATTGTCACTAACCACAGAGGAAACACGTTGCAGCTTGTGTATAATCACAGTCACCACTGGCTGTATTGGCAGAGCTGTTAGCAGCATTGATGTAGTGTGATGTTGTTATGGAGCCACAAAGTCAATGTAGGGAGGAGGTCGGGGTGGATGGATGGATCAAACCAAACGTTGGACTTCAACACCATCGTTCATGGACCCACAGCAACGCATTTTGTCGTTTTTTTTTTTACTTACCGAACAAGAAGCAGTAACAGCTTAGTCAGAGGTTGGCTCCACAAAGAATGATTTCACACCTTTGTCCAGTCCCGAGAAAAAAGAAAAATGTTCATTTGAACTGAAGCAGTCCAGGCAGAGCTCCTTCCACACATTTCTTTTGTGTGTGAACACATCGAAACCACTGCCAAACTTAATTTTATTTCTGCCTGCAGGAAGGATTTGTGTACAACTCCACAACGTCCAAATCTTCAGCTACCACGACCCTCTCGCTAGAGGTGCTTCTCTGGTGTTTTTGCTGTCTGGCTTGAATTTAAACACACATACACGGCAGTGTTGTACCTCTCAGTTCCTCCCAGTGTCTTTCTAGTGTGTTTCTGCTCACCGGTGCACCGAAGGTCGTCGTGTGGGCAATTTTTCATCTGTGCTGGAATTAATTTTAGCCGCCCGCCTCTATCTCCGTCTCTCTGCGTCTGTTTGGAGGAAGAGGATGATAAATCAGATGACTTAACTTTTCCTTTTGTCTGCAGGAGGCAAAGAGGTCTGCGGAAAAGAAGTCAGAATAAAAACTTTATTTTTTGCCGAAAAGAGACAGTGACACATTTTGTTACAGTGCGACCTGTATGCGGAAGGGTTTGAGTGGCTGGATTGCTTTGTTAATTGGTTTTAGTGTCAGGATCCTGCATATGGCTTCATCACTTTGGACGAGACAAATCACAAACGACTGCAAATTGGCTCCAAACAGTGTCGACAATAAAGTATCAATTTATCAACAATCAGCTAAAATTGGGTCCTTTATGTCCATTTAACCTGCGACCCTTCGGGATAAGCAGTATGGATAATGAATGAATGAATGTCCATTTAATGATAATCAAGAAGTGGTGACAAAGTGCAGGCAGATGAAAGGACTGCATTCAGTCCGGGCGACGCAGCGAGCGGCCTGTCTAATATATTCCTGTCCCTTTGTAAATGTGTCATTGTTGCAGTTCAGTTTGTCGCTTGCAAACACTGATAAGGGAAATGGGAAAGGGAGGCTTGGATCTCCTCCAAGTTTTTAAAAATGATTTTTTTTCCCTCTTGTCCTTCAATTTGGAAGGTCTCACACACAAACATTTGGAGCTTCATCAGAGGTTCTATGAGGCCATTCTGGTGTTTGGGATAATTCACCGGCAGCTGGTGGGTTTCTGCTCATTCTGATTCAGTTTGAAATCTAATTTAAAATACCTGACACTTACAATTATTAATTTTAATCCTTTATAGTGACCGTTTACTCACCTGATTTTATTTTGGCAAAGTTAGTTTCTTGCTGCATTGTGACGGTTGGAGTGGGGACCGCTTTGACATTCTAAAGGCTGAATCTTCCCTCAGAAGATAAATATGCTTGAAAGGAATCATTTGGTTTTGGTAGCATCTTACACTCTGGTCGGTATTTAGCAGCTGACATGTTTCCAATGTCAGGCTGTTCTTGAACACACCACATGAGAAGATTTCCCCCCAAAAGGTCCCCTCTGGCAAACGTGGTAAACAAATCTTTGTCCAAAATTAAACCAGTATTTACTTTATTGTACCATTACCTACACGATAAGCAAGCTTCAAGTGCAGATTGGCTTTGAAAATGATGTAAATGTAATGTAACATAGCATACCGACATCATAGTACATTAAGAGTGAAGCATCTGAAGGACGTTTTGGGGATTTCCTCTGGTTTGCAATCAAAAAATACCAACCCTCTAAACATTCTTCAAAGCCTTTATTCTTTCAGAGTGCAGCTGCTCCACGCTGCCATTTGGTATTCTGTTTATGACTGTGGAAACAGAAACCGTGTCATTTGGGCTGCTCTGCACAATCAAAGCCGATCCAAGAGCTTTGATTACAGTTAAAAAAAACTAAATAACAGTTTCTGTCAAACCCGGTCGGAGCAGCCGGTCTGCCTCGTAGTGATTTAGCTTCTTTTGTTTGTTCAAAGAAATCTGTGATTGGAAAGTTTACCTGTCATCAGCTCCTCACACACACACACACACGTCAAACCAATCAGTGGTCGGAGCAGCCGCCTGCACGGCTCCATTAGTGGACTATGAAATGGAAGTTAACAGATTCGTACCATGAAATATGGCCAGCAGAGGCCAACTATGATGAGACTGCGTTGAATCACAATGCTGCTACAACTATTCAGTCAAACATGTCAGAACTTCACCTGGCTCACTCACGTATGTGCGCCGTATCTGCACTACAGCTCCTTCCTGTTGCGCATATTTTCAATCAGAGATAGAAATGAGAATAATTTAATGGTAGCAGAATCACGCACCAGCTGCAGCAGGGCCATCAAGCCAGACCGAGAAACATTAGGATGATAAATAATCTGGCTGTTTCACAGATTACAAGGTCTGCAGCCATTTGTTCATTAGAGGAAGGAGCTGTTCAAAAACACTGTTAGCATTTCCTGTATTAATGTTTTCGGCTGCCTGCTCCTCTGCTGCTTTTACGGACGCGTGTCACTTCAGCTTCAGGCCTGATGCTGTGTCAAGGCAGACAGCTCATCAACATGAGTGACAGGAGGGACGTGACCTACCGAGGGTCAAGTATAACTGAAATCAAGCGTTCAGTGGTTCAAGGCAAAGAGCTGCATGAAGTGGCTTTAATCATAATAATGTACTTTAATCCTCCCTGCGGACAGTTTCTCTTTGCACTCCGGTGCGTTCAAATGTCACGGTCTGCAGCAGAACAGCACCACTGGAGCTGCTCAAAGACACTACAGAAGTGTGTGCGTGAGGCTCGAGAGTCCGCGACGCCCCGAACATTCTCTGCTAGTTCTGGTTTATTTTAAGGTTTGATTTCTCACTGCTGAATAAATAACTGAATCCCCCCCCCCCCCGGTGCATACAGTGGAACTTTCATCATCTTTTTAGATCTATATCCAAAAACTCTTTCACGTAGGTCGAGTGCAGAATAAAGATAAAAAGGTGTTAAAAGCATCCGTTTCAGGAGACTCCTGCCCCTTATGAGCACATCTGCATCATCATCTAAAACTGTATGGGTAAATCATTTTGTTGTAGTAGGTTTACAGTATGAGTTGTGTAAATCATGCTCAGTTCATGTGTAATTAAAGTGGCCAAATTGTCCAACTTGACCTGTTTTGATAAGGACATGAATGAAAGAGAGACAGACTTCAATAGAACGACTCACCACTTGATAAAAACAGGCTTTTTTTTTATCATTCATCATGATACTGTTTGCCATTTAAAATTCACTGGACAGTATGTCAATAATAGAGTGCGAGTGATTTTAATCAGCACACCTGACTCATTGTGTTAGCATGTAATTGGCCGGTCAGTGTGTTTCAACAGCTGCACAGAAGCTAAGCAATGAGACATAAGTAAGTATAATCATCCCTCAGTAGCGTGGCTTTTATTGCTTGTTGGTCCATTTGCTGTAATGAAGCTTTAGTGAAAGTTCAATACGGAGGATCTTTTTTCTCACTGTGGGTGAATGTCTGCTATTTCATCCCATTTTTTCTCCATCAGTTCTGCTTTCCCACGCTGTCGGAATCCCAACATACCAATTATCCTTCTGCGCGCATCCCTCGAGCGAATCGGTCGCTGGATGCCTTCCTTAATCAGACTTTATTTGTATAGCACCTTTCAAACAGCTTTGTGCAGTTCAGAGAGCTTCACAGATGATACGATTGTAAGACAGAACAAGTCTAAACACAACAAAAAATGCCAGAATGTAAGGCCAACGCACACGAGAGAATAACATGTACTAAAATAGATTTAATATATCATTGCAGTTCTGTTATTCTGTCTTTTTAGACCTAGCACCATGACCTCCGTGATGTCCAGGGAGACTCAACTGAAAGTTTCCATCAACCACCTGCTGGCTATACTCCTCCACCACTAGATGAAGATGCTTATATCCATGGCGTCTAATCACCAAAATCTTTCTCCGTTGTTATACGTGTCCAACTGATGGTTTCATACATTTGTTGATATACAGCGGAGGACATTTGTTAAATCATCTTTAGAGGCAAACGCCGATGTCATGCTTCCAGAGTGGAGCAAATCTCTGGGAGGCCTGAGAGAGCTGCTCCAAGTGTATCAATTCAATTCTTTCATCTTTGCTAATTCACTATACTTTTTTTATATAGATGTAGTAGTGTAATTTGTATGGGAAGCTCAGTACAGCCTTGACTGTGAGAGTCAAGCCTTATTCTTTGTTTTCACATGTTTTTCTCCATCTCCACATTTCTTTTCACACATCTTTACAATGGTGTTAAAGACACTGTATGAAAAAAAACATTTTCCCAACACACCTGTCCTCACCTGCCACCACTCCCTTCCTTTCCAAATTAGCTCACAGTGAAGTGTTAAACTTAGCGACACACAACAACAGAAACCCACATCAGATTACAGATTACAAAAGGCAAGCTAAAGACTTGTACAATAACTAATATTTTGGCAGGAGTATCATCATGAATATCCGTATCCACGCGGTTATTTTCCTAATTCTAGTATGAGCACGTTGGGAGCAGCTGGCTGATTGTGTTTGATGTGTTCCGCCTCTCTCCCTCACTGAGCCCTGGAGATCTAAGGCAGTTTAATTAATGATTGGATAACTGTTGAGGAGTGCAGGCACGAAATACGGCTGATGAGTGGAAGCAGAGCTACGCGGGATTTCTTTCCACCTGCTTCTCCATATGCTTGCTGTGTTTTCCCGCTCGGTCTCTGTTTTCCTCAGTGTACCTCGTGCTTCACACACACACACACACACACACACACACACACACACACACACACACACACACACACACACCTCGAGCAGCACAAGGCATGACGATGCGTAGGAAATGTGTTAGGAGCGTTGCGTTGCAGACACTTTACCGGAGGAGCTAAAAGCATGGGGGGAGAAGAGTGTGTTATTTTGTCTCATTAAAAAGCAGCAGCGGTTCTACTTGTGTCAGGACAGTGTCAACAGTGTGTCAGCGATACTATCTGTGACTCAACTTTGACAAATAAACAGCACTGCACAGCCACAGTAAGAGATGATTACCAACTGTGTGGGCTGAATGTGTTGCATCAGATCTTATCAGCGTGCAGGTGTGGAGTGTTAGAAGAGGTGGAATGTGTGGCTTTAACTGTTGGAGGTGATGACAGCGTCTGACGTTGTGCCTAATACCACACATGGTTAGTACAGTTTAAGTTGATCTTTGCACTCTTTAGATGGCAAAATCACACATAACTATGGAACTGTGAAGCCCAGTTAACAAGTATGATACCCAGCGACATACATGGAGACAGCCGTGATAATATACATCCATCCATGTTCATCCGCTTATCTGGGGCCGGGTCGCAGTGGCAGCAGGCCGAGCAGGGTTATCCAGGCGTTCCTCTATGCCGCAACACTTTCCAGCTCCTCCTGGGGGATCCCAAAGCGTTCCCAGGCCGGATGAGATATATAATCCCTCCAGCATGTTCTGGGTCTACCCCGGGGCCTCCTACCAGTTGGACGTGCCCAGGAAACCTGTAAGGGAAGGCGTCCTGATCACGCATAATCACCGCAACTGTCTCCTTTAAATGCAAAGGAGCAGCGGCTCTACTGCGAGCATCCCTGCAGATGTCTGAGCTCCTTATCCTTATAGCATTTAGTTCAAGGTGCTGCGGAACCTAGAGACAGCCTCGCAGAGCCACTATCGTGTCTGTAGACTCTCGTTTTTCTGTCAGTGTGAAGAGAACCCTTAATCGGCACATTCTGCTTTAGTGACTGTGCTACAGGCGCTCAGTGTGTAGAAATCAATATTACGTGCTGCAGAAAAGTATTATAACAGGGTCACTTTTAAATAATTTAGTTCAAAGGGGACTGAGCTGAGCTCTCAAATATCTCAAAATATTCCCTTGAACTTTTCAAATTAAACGTTGAGACAAGGTCATTTTCTAGCTTCTCTACATCACAGACTCTACAGCTACAGTATTTATTTTTTGTAATTGTTTTTCTTTTTTACCAAGAGTGTCTGAGAATGTCCAGACTTTCACATGAAGGTGAGCAAAAAGTAAGTAGATATGTCATGTTTCTATTCTGCAAACCATGTTAAATGCATGCAGATGTGCCTATGGTGGCTGGCTCCATATTTGTGTGTTCTATTTTTGCTTTGGATGTGGACATCACTCCCACAGTGACTCCAGGAGTTTGTCATTCTTTCCCGACCAATCTGTCACATTCCCACATGCATACAGTGTCTCCCAGGGAGGAGTTTCATCTTGACCAAATGTTACCTTAATGAGCTTCTCCCTCTCTGGTTTAACATGTGCCAATCACATTTTATTATATCCAAATCATCTTGAAATCTCAAGAGCAGACAAGAATGGTGCCACAATAATGTTATTCTTTCACATTATCTGATGTGGTCGTATAACAGACTGGCAAATTGTCCAGCATGGAGCAATGCATGCTGGGAGAGGCTCCAACCCCCTGCGACCATAAACTTGAGAGGTAGACGAGTGAATTATGACATTACTAAATGTGTTTGACAGTACGATTTTATTTAAAATGGAACAATTAAATGCACTGAAATACCAGAGTAATTATTCATGATAAACACCTCTGCAAAAAGCAGTTCAAATGTAAACAGCCAGGTGTGCTGCTGAGTAGAAAAACTTGCAATTGCAGCACTTCCAGCTGTAAGAAATAACAACCAGACGAAAAGGGAAAAAAACAACTGCCCAGGTCAGGCTGAGAAGTTATTAAAATTCTTGAATTTGCATCATGTAAAGTTGCACCCTTCATCCTTGAACTAACTGGACTGCCCACATGGAGCCTCTCTTCAGTGCTGGCCTGGTTTCCTCATTATATTCAATATTTCATTTTCTATTATGCACATGAAAGGCTTCACTGTTGCATGTTCCCAGCTTAGCATTTTCAGTAGCTGTGAGCCAGCTGCTGAGTTTACATTTCAGACGGTGTGGATTAAGAGGACAACACATATAGACATGTACACTCTTCCACAATTACAAACCTAAAATCATAAACATCCTAATCCCACTAGTGTCAGCCTGGTCGCTGGACACTTTGCCCTTGTCTGCCTCTGTGTGTTTGGCTGGCAGTGTGTGAAGAGCAGCCATCTGTTTGGGAGGAGAGCTGGTCCACTGGCAGGCTCTTTGTTGTTGGAAATAAAGCATTCCCATTTCCGGCCACTTTTGCTTCTGAAATGTCATCAAGAGAGCAGAAATGTCCATGTTGTGCATATTGCGCAATTATGCAAAAGCCCAAATTAATTGTATTTATTTTTATGGAAACTAATTGGTTGGGATTAAGGGAAGAGCATGGTTATGGGTTAATTAAAAATGCAAACATTAATTGCAGGTCTATGACTGGACACAAAGTCCTGTTTCATACACATTTTTACAGTTAATTTGAGATACAATGAGTAAATCTTTCTTTAGAGGTTCTGGTTGGTGGATTTTGAGCCAGGCCAGCCGTTTCCCCCACATTTCCAGTCTTTAAGTTAAACTCTTGGCAAGAATAAATTTTAATGGCGGAACTTGCTGTTGCACACTGAGAACTCCACAAGTTCCTGTTTGCTGAACACTGTGTATATTATTCAGCATTTAAGTGCCACCGTGGCTTCATTAGCTGCCATTATTTCACATAATTATAGTTTTAACAGGGCCTCCATTATTGCACCTTGTACTTTGCAGAAGTGCCAGGTTTAATCTAATAATCTCGCCCTCAGCCTGAACAGGTACTCTATAAAAGGTTATTGTGCTTTGGGTCATTGAAAACCTTTCACAGTGCCTTTAGAAATAATCATGAATTCTTTATTCTGAGTAGCTTAAAGTCACAATGGCGTGAAGCAGCTCTGTCCTCTGCACTAAGCCTGAACAACCTGAATGGAAGCTATTCAGTTTCCATTTAAATCCCATTGATTGAAGTGCATTTTATTAAAAAGGATTTATAGCCTACAAGGAGCAGAAGAGGCGGCCATGAGAACTCTGGGGTGAGACTGTGGGGTTAAGTGTTTAAGAACTGTTTGTCAGAGACTTTATGAAATAGGGATGGCGATTTCAAGAGGAGGCATTCATCATTTTAATTCAAACGTAACATCTAAGGGCATCTTTGGTGGCCAAGTGGTTAAGATTCATATCGTATAACTACAGTAATGCATTCCAAACCCCTCTTTAGCTCACCATGTTTCCTGTCTGGGCTCACTGTACTTTCATCCAGAAATGCACCAAAAATTACAAGAAAAAAGGCACAGCTGGAAAAAGAAGCAACTTTAAAAGGCACATTACATGTGACATATTAATCGTACGTTATTTCAAATAATAAAGTCAGTCAGAACGTGAAAGAGCTTAATGTTAATATGTGCAGCTTTGACGTTTGCCGTCTAGACTCTGACCTCGTCGCACACCAAGGAAATACCAAGCTCAGCACAGCAGGGAGAGGGGACCGACCATTCTAACTCCCCACCCAAGGAAAGGCTGTAGACACAAAAGCGTTTTCTCATCTGACGGCAGAATGGCATCGCTTGCCAGTGCCATGGTGGACCGACAGGCCGACTGACATTGCCGTCCCTAGAGCAAACTTCTCCATCTCATTAGTTTAAAGCAGGTGATGTTTCAAGCCCATTTAAATTTCCACTCTGTTTACAACGGGCTTCTCCCATGATGAGAACCACAGAACACGCTGCTCCTCAGTATAAAAACACTAAATGGTCAAAGAATATATGTATGCACTGCAAATGGTAGTTTATTACCTGACTTGCATTACGCTTTTACCCATTTTATTGTTCAAACCCAAAATCTTTGTAGGGGAAAATTAAATGAGCTTTAAACACACACATACACGCATACAATTCAAACCATCACAGGCTGCCAGGAGCTTCCTGCTTGGCAGCAGCAGTGTGGTAAAGCAGAACCAGCTAATCAGTCCTAAACTAATCTGCTCTGAAATAGCTTCACTTAAGCGGCGCTGCCTCTCCTCGAAGCCGTTAACATGCCGTACATGGAGCAAATAGATTTTTCCGGCCTGATTAAACTCACCTTGCCTGTGATTGGTGCGGTTGATTGACTGCTCAGTGAATTCCCAGACTGATTCTGGTGGCTGTGATTGTGTAAGATTAGTAAAAGGGGGAGCATCGATAAAACACGTCTTTTCGTCGAAAGAAAACAAAGCAGACTGTTTCCAATTTACAGAAACCGCTTCTGCAGACAGCCCCCCTCCATTTTTACAATTATTGTCTGTTTTTTATAAAGCTATGTAACCACCCCGATGATCAATATCTGGTGGATAGTGGGGCGATTACAAACATCTGACCGAAACATGTGGAATCAAACGGTATGTAAAACTTTTAGCTCTGTCTAAATTGTTTTCCCAATTACATTGTGGTGACAAACATAATTGCTGGCTGGATTATGTTCAGAGGCAACATTGTTTTGACTGAGTGAAGCTGCATTTATCTTCTGCAGGTGGTGGATGGTGAGCAACCAAAGTGCAGGTCTCTGACACCAGAATCCGGGGTTTGCATCCTGACTCCTCTCTGTAGTTAGGTTTCGCTAACAAAAGCACTTTGGTTAAGGTGAGGAAAAGATTGTGGTTTCGGATAAATGTTAAAGACATGTTGTGTCTCGTGACACAGGAGGACAGACCTAACAAACTCTAACCCAAAATCTTGACGTGAAATTCCAGAAATCCGCTTTTCAGCCGTTGACTCTGTACAGATGTTTCCGTTCTTTTAAATCTGTTACATCCTGCTTGTCCCTGTCTGTGTTTCCTGTTTTATTTTGAAATCTTTAAGTGTCTTGTCTCTTCAGTTCCTGCCCTTGTGTCTCTTGATTAGCCACACCTGTTCCCCCTTACTCACCTGCCTTTGATTCCCTCACCAGTCTCTTCCCTGTATATACTGGTCCCCTTCCTCTTGCTCTTTTTCCATTCATAGTCTTCGCCATGTGCTTAGTTTCCATGGTCCCGTCTTGCCCTTTTGTATGTTCACTGTGCTTCTGTCTCAAGACCTGGATTTACCTGTTGCCTCTGTTCCTGCCTGTCTACCAGTACCTGTATGTTATCTAACAAAAGTACAACTAAATTCATTTAATTTCCCTGCTGCCTGTACTACTAAACATCCTAACAACACCCCCACCACAGCTTCCAGTGGTAAAATCAGTTTGCGATGGGCAACACATTCCTTGTAATTCGGTGTACCTAACAACAGTTTGTCGTCGGCTTTAAATGTCTGATATTTTCCCAGGAACTTTGCATTTGGAAATCCTCCGGCAAAAGTGCCTGAAAGTACTGCGTTCAACTTTACGTGATCATACAGGCATGAAAGAAAGTAAAGCTGACCAGTCGCTGCAACTTTCTAAAAGTTTGAGGCTCAGGGATGCGCCATATAAATACGTAGCCGACAGTGTTTCTTGGAAAGTATAAAATGTGTGAATAGATTCTTGATGCTTGTATGCTAATCTGCACAAATATCTGATTAGCATTTGTCCTTGGTGGAGACCAGTGAACCCTCAAGCCTGTTGGTTATAGAGTGAAAGGATTAGTGTCTGCCGTCAGGGGGTCTCTCACACACACACACGCTGATACAGCTCACTAATAAATTAAACGCAGAATCTCACACACATACAATCACTCAAACACACACACCGATTACCTTCTATACTATGCTTGTGAGGACCCTCACCGACAAACCATTCCCTAGGGCCTATAGCCCCTTAACAATCAGCTACATGCCTAAAGCGGTGATTTGTACTTTTTAAAATTTTGATTCCTGAAAAAGTGAATGAATAATGTATTAATCACCACTTTTATATGCAGTAGAGCAATGATGCTGCTGAAATAAACAGACTGACATGTGATGTGTATTGTTTTTAGAAATATGACTCGTGATATACAGTCTCTAGAGGTGTATGAAGGTTTTGATTCATAGTGTGGTGTCAGATTTCACCCATTGACAGCACCACCGCAAAGCTAGACATAACATGATAACAATGACTATGTCTGAATGCATAATCATTCCTATTTCATTCTGAAATATCGTCATTTAAACTGCGGTTTTCCTCTTCACAAAACGTTCCTGTTGGATCTCTCTAATTAGGATGCATATGTGCCTGTGCCTCTTTAAGTCTAGTCATGTTGTCGGCTCTCATGTTTGCAGAACCCAGGGGAACCGGCTCTTTACTGTAGCTGTAAAAATGAATAACCCTCGTTCCTAAAGGGTTCCAGTTATGGATTTAATGGTGTGAAGTTGGAGTCTTGTCCTCTTGTTTAGCCTGTGGGGAAAGTCTGTTGTTCTGGCCGCTAAATGATCAATCCAAAAGGGGAAGAAATGCCATTCAATCAGCAGATTGGCCTTTCAGGATAAATCTCATTAACTCAGGAACATGCCATTTCCCCCATCACTCATCAAGCCAAAATGTCACAGAAAATTGGCACCTTTGCTCCGGGGTGCAGAGAGAATTCATATGAGCCTATGAAATGTCCAGCACCCAGAAACCTCCTGTTCACCACCTCGAATGGCTCGGACATCTGATTTTGAGTGCATTCATCTCAGCTTTACTTTGTCCTGCAAGATCGTCTGGATGACCATCTGATCCGAACAGTAGAGGACAGGTAGCTCGTAATATATCCCATAACACCTGGTCCTGAGGAACAGAACACGCACAGCTTGCCTGAAAGCTTTTGTGCTTGTGATTTTTTCATCTGCAGTTGAACATCATTTCTTTGTGAGTATTTAAGTAAATGCATTAATGAAAGTGTGCACAAAAAATGCAGATCTACTTCTACGTGATCAGTCAGGGGACTGACTAAGAAATCGGCTTTAGCATCACCCACATCCAAAGTCTCCTCTGAATCCTGGCTATTTAATGACATATTTTATAAAATCATCATTATACGTCTCTGTGACTGATGAAGGCAAAAGTATGTGTCAGTGGAATATGTGCAAAAAACAACACAGAGCGCTACTATGTGATATTTTAAAATAAATTTCATTATGTTCATAAACTTGACCCTGACAAATCCCTTTGATCAAGAACTCCTAAATCTTTGCTATGCTATCAAGACGAAGAGAAGGAGGGTGAATAAATAGAGCTAGCTAATGTTAAAATGCTGGTTGGCAAAGAAAACAGTTACTGCTATCTCTCAAAGACTCAATCTCAAAGGTATTACTGTGTTAAACATCTGCTGAGAATCGACTCTGTTAGCAGCAAACACTGAGGAGTGTTTGGATGATAACTAGACTTTATATTTAATTAAAAACAGCATATCCACAGAGGGTTCAGGAAGGCAACGTGATTCAAAAGATTTTAGTTTATCGATGCATCTTTCCTTCTTCGGGGCACACAGTTCCTTGTAACGTGTTAATACAGTTAATTGAAGCCATCAAGAGACACTTCATGTGATATGATAAGACAACACAGCATCTGTTCACAGAAGGTGAAATAAAACGTGACAATGCAGCTATCATCCAGAGTCACGTTTTGTCCAATTCACGCTGATTTCTTAGTGAAGGAAAACACTTATCAATCACGCGAGGTAATTTTAATTTCTAAAAAAAACCAACCTAAAATGGCAGCTTGGTGGTCAGTGCTGAGTGAGGGTGACTGAGGAAGTTCACAGTGAGCTGGTTCACATATAGGAGCTAAGCACTAGCAAGTTTCTGTTTTCCCCCTATACCTTAAGCCCGGCTTGGTTATGAGCAGATACACAGGTTTAACTTGTTTTGTTACCAGCTCTGAGTAATAGGCCTAAGATTTTAAGTATTCTGAATAAACTGCAAAGCCTTTTTATCGCTGCAGCGGTAATCGACCTGCTGAAAAGAGGATCATCATCTTCTAGCTCTTCAATGTTTGATTAACGCTGCGTTTGAAAACTCAGAACACGGAAAGTGCACTTTTCCCAGGTTTTCTCAGAGTTTACTGAAAGAAATGCAACGTGTGCACAAGTCTTTGATGAGTTTCTGTCTCAGGAAACTCGGAACAAACAAGGAAGATGCCTGTCTGACTCATTGGATGTGGTTTGTTGCTATAAGCCTGCTGTTGCATTCTGCTTCCTTAAGAACTCCACTCCGATATTCAAAGTGCCTGCCTCTGTAACGGCTTTTAAAATGTTGCTGTGTGACACGAATGCTCGCAGACTGCTTGAGTTTAGGCATTTGGAAAAGTAACACCAAGATGATATTTAGCAAGAGAAGTGGCAAGCCAAGCACTGCTCAGGCAGCCACTGATAATGACCATTAACAAACCTATTCTTTTCCCCAATCAAATAATAATATTCGGTCTTATCTGAGCTTGCGTACACTGGCACTGCACAGAGGTATTATTTGCTCTGGTACTAGATGTCGCGCCCGGTGCCTCTGTCTAAGACTCTCACCCGGTCAGCTGTTTCATGTCAGCTCATCAGCTCACCTGGTTTTCATCAGCCACCTGTTGCCACTTGCTCATTACCACTTGTGTGTATTTAGGTCAGCGTCTGTCTTCCCCTCATTGCCAGCGCGTCTCGGTTCTCAGCAGCTAGCGGTCCAGCAAGATCTTTCACTGTGTGTTCTCTGGCCCTGTTTCTGCACTCCTCTACGACTGTGCTTTTTGTTCTTTGGATCCGTTGTATTCCTAACTAGCCTTGACTGTCTCCAGTAAAAACCACCCTTTATGAACGTACCTGTTGTATCGGCTCATGCATTTGAGTCCTCCACTTGGTTCACCCCTCAGTGCATCGCAATACAGGACTAACCTGAAGCTGGTGTTCAAAAGTAGTGTTGAGTAGGAAGACACAAATTGTAAAATATCATAATCACATGTGATGCTGTTCACACTAAACACCCAGGTTTGTCTGCTTATTCCAAATAGCCTTGTTACTGAGGCCTTAGACAAACAATGCATCATTTCCTGTGTGCAAGAGATTCTTTTTATTTGAATTTATTTTTATATGAAAATATTAAACAGCAGAGCAAATGTAAGTGAGAACTTACATCCTCATTATCTCCTGCGCTTTGGGATTCCACACTGCTGAGTTGCCTGAAAGTGAAGCGAGGCTGTGCCGAGGAGAGGAACGGCCCCCCCACCCCCCATAAACACAGGTGAAATACATAAAACAAAATGTTTGGCCTTTCATTCTAATAGAGTCCATAAATAGGACAAACGAGTCCATAAATACAGAACAGTGCTCTGTGAAGCAGAACAGCTTCCCAGAGGTTTTATTCAGCTGGTGCTCGTCTTCCTCACGGTCCTGTCGCAGCCTGGTTTGAATTCCCATTACTGACTGTAGTGAGGCCGCTCCGCCTGCAGTCACTCAGGCCTATCTTAATAGAGATCTCCCTCTCAGACTGAACAGTCTATTGAATCTCATCACATTGGCAGTGAATGCCAACTGAAAACAAAAGATGCTTAAAGGTTCAGTAGGTAACGTTTATAAAAAATAACTTTTTGTCCTATTGAAACTGTCACTGTGCATCTGGCTGCATCCACACTAATGCACATTCATTTTAAAACAAAAGATCTCCATTTTATGGGTTATAAAATGTTGGAATAGTGAGGATGCTAGGCGTATTCGATGGATTGAAGGTTCACATATTCCATGCTGCATTTGAAGCAAGTTTTTCTTAAACTCATCTGGTCACTTGAACTAAGAAAGTCAAAGAATTTGATTATTTAAATCTGCTTGAAACAATACATTATTAAAAGTTAAGAAATTAATAGTTCAAATATGAGAATCAAGTTCATGAGAATGAAACATCTCTCAGGTTATCATTGACTACAACAGCTGTATCATCCAGTGTGATTTGAATGTAAATGAATGAATCAGGTGTAATGTAGTGGAGACTTGCTGGAATGAATGACTTTTGGAACGGTTAATCAGTTTATCTTGATTGGATGTAGTGGGCTGAATGAAATTAGGGGGACAAATTGATATATAAGGCTAATTACTATAATCATGATGTGTAGATATTTGGTACGTGAGAGTAGAGATGTCAACTGGAAACCTCAGTCAGTCTATTTTTCATTTCATGATTGCTCATTCAAGTTCATCTAATATTTGTATTTGAAAAATTTCTAGAAAAATAGTCAGTCAGTCGGGGTCAGTGTTGCCTCAATATGCATCCCATCACAGAGATGAACTCATACAGTGTACGTCTATCTTTGTGAGGACCAAGAGACCTTGAGAGATCATTCCTGGAAAGTGGGGACATTTTGTCTGTGCAACGTCAGCCAACACACAGAGACCTGCCATGTATGTTGAGTAAGTCTTTGTAGCTAACCTTAATCCAGGTATGCATCCAGAAGTGAAAGGAACTGTACATGACTAGTAATTTTTAACGGTGACGGATTTCAGCTAAAATTCCCCAGATCGCTTTTCATGAAATATTAATGTGATACTTTATCGATCGCATATTGCAGCTGAGGTCCAGCTCTTTTGAAATGCTGGCAGGCTGTGAATTGACTAAAAAATCCCAAAGACCAGTGTAAATGAACAGTTCACTCCCACTGTATATCTCTGTATGACTAAAACATGGGAGCTGATCTAATACATTGGGACTTTTTCCTGGTGCTTTCTCACTAGCTTCTATCCTTTGAAGTCTTTCATCACTTGATTCGCTTTTATTCTGAGGAAATGCCAGATATGTCATCTCCGAGGCGCAATCTTCAGCGTTGGCGTTAGAGAAATGGCAAAGTCCTCCTCCTCTGCCAAGCGTCGGGGTGCGAAACCTTGAAACCCTCATAGATCACACAGCGACATCACTGCAATCCTTAAAAACAGCCTCTTCCTGTTTGGAGTAAAATGGGTCGGTGCTCAGCTGGTAGTTTCCACTGCCCTGGAAAACCGGAGGGCCACGAGGAAGGTGCTTTATGTTTAATATCAAAGCCATGAGATAGAGAGATAAAGAGAGACAGACAGATTTGACTTTGTGAACTTAGTTTTAGAACTGTCTTAGTTCTCTGCCATCCATCATTGCTCTGTCTCGATTAAAACGCCCATCACTGCATGCTTAATTCAGCGGCCAGTCAGTTCCTTCTGTAGAGCCAAATATGAATTAGACTGAGAGCAGCAGACAGGCCGCACTGACAGAACATAATTATAGTAACAGGTCAAGAGAGACCCGATCTGCTCTAATGACAGGATGGGAAATGTTGGCCGAGCCGGAGAGACGCAGCTGCTGGTCGTGGCCAAGCTATTAAAACTACAGCGTTCACACTTCAGATCCTGTTTGTTGTTTTACAGAAGAGCAGATGAACCTGTGTTACTGTAATACACCACTGTTGAGGCACCACGTACACGTACTGCTGTTAAAATATAGGTTCTAATTTTTTTTTTTTTTGTGGTGCCACATGGTTCTTTTGATGAATGACTTTCTGCTGGCTCTTTCCCTCAGCGGTGTCCCAGTTTCCATACTACAATCCAATAGTGAACAATATGCACTATACTAATTTTCATGATATGCAGGTGTAAAAGTACACACTTTTAGTGTACAAGAAGGGCTTTACTGTTGCGTACTAACAGAAGATGATGCAGTACCTGCGCTAAAGGACGTCAATCAAACTGCGGCTTAGAAGTGGCGCTGCCAATTGAACTAAGCAAACACATTCATCTGGAGCTGTCTTGTCACCATTTGAAGTAAATTTTATTTTCTGCAACTGTGAGTAGCTTCAGTGTTTCATTGTGCAATGACTCTATTGCATTTTGCGTTGTGTGTGTGTGTGTGTGTGTGTGTGTATAGATTTCACACCTTCAATTCCTTCTATGGTCTCAATGTTTCATTGTGTTTTAATTGTTGCTTTCATGCTGCCTCAGAAAACATCTGATCTGATCTGAACTGAGTGTTCACTATGTGTTGGGACCATAGTGAACACCAACAGCACAGTCAAAAACCAAACAGATTAAGTGTTCATAACTACCTAAATCATCTTGTGTTTGCGCCAAACTGTTACTGCTACTGCAGAAAATGCGAACTGCACTCACTTTATGATTTTTTTCTGTGGAGACACCATTGGGGGGTTTATAACAGTATTTGTGGAACATTTATGAGCTGGGCAAAGGTGGAATCCCTGTTGTGTCAAAGCGCATCATGCGGACAGACCAAAGCTTGTTATTTTAATGATATAACTGAGAAAAGGCAATAAGGCACATCTTTTGGGGGGGGAACTTTTTTTTGCTCTTCGTTTGAGAGTTGGGTGGGCGACCGTACGGCAAAGGGCCCGAGCTGGAGGGGCTCGGCCTCAAGGGTACGCACTCTGCCAAGTGAGCTACCGGGGAGCCCCCATAAAACACATCTTACACCAAGAAGAGATGTGACTGTGATACTCCAGCTTTAGGCTATAAAGGTGGTAGAATAATATATACATATACATGAGCTGACACCATGAGGCCCACCTGCACAAACATGCAGTGCACACACACACACACACACACACACACACACGCAACGTAGCATCAATGTTGTATTTGTGTGTTTTCCCTGGTTGAAATCTACCTCAGCTGGCAGCTTCTGAACAACAAAGTGATGCTGTGTGTTGTCTTGGTGCAAGGCTGCCATAATAAATTCATTTGAGCCGTGTTCGTGTGCTCTTGTATTACTTGACATACCTACTGTGACAGGGAAGGTAGCTCAAGTCGAATACACGCAGAATAACACAAGCGTCCTTAACCTATAAATATGGCATTTTATTCCAAAGAGATCTGCTGCAAATTGCAATAAACAATAAACCACTGAAAAGGATGAATTCTTGATCATTTTTTGTTGTTTTTGGTTTGTTTTTTTTATTTGCCGCCTCTACTTTGACATTTTAGGAAATCTGCTTATTTGCTTTCTGGCGGAGAGTTACATGAGAAGATGAGATTGATAGTACGCTCATATCCTTCCATGTGAGGTTGATTGTTAATAAAACGACAGTCTCAAAATTGGGACTCCGAAGTACCCTGTAAGTATAATCAAGCTAAAGCTGAACGTTGGATTGTATTGACGGAGCAGTGGGAGGGCGGAGGAGTGGTCGGACTCATCAACAACCAAAAGATCATTAGTGATCAGTGTGATTCTGATTGAATGGAAAGATAAAAACTTTAGCATCTGATAAGAACAAAAGCAGATATTAGGTCACTATTAAACCGAGTGAATCGCTATGAGATAACAAAATCCTAAATGTGGATTTACCGTAAACACATCAAGGTTGGATCTGACACATTTGGTGAAACATTGGTGAGCTTGTGTCTATGTTTGTGTTGAATCGATATGAAATCCGTTCTGCCTCTACACCCTCATGTGTCACTGTCTGCACCCACTCTACCACAAACCTTTGAGCCTTTAATACTGAAGCCCTCTCCCTCCGTTTCTCCCTCGTCTCTCCACAGACAGCAGGTACATTCATCGCAGTCTTTCTTACATAAATTTGATTGAAAGAGAGAAAAACAACAGCCACCCTCGCATCAAGCTGTCCCGAGGTTCACTGGCTGGCTGCTGAGTAAGCGGGCGTGTCCGCCTGGCTGCCTGTCATCCTGTTTCAACTCTATCTCTGTTGTTTCTCAGCTTTGAGAAAATAAACAGACTTCTCGCAACAGGAGCATGCTGTTTAGTAAATGATTTTCTTCATTCTACCTTTTCTATCAACAAAAGCTTGATGATGATATTGAAAAAGTGCCCTAATAAAATATTCTACACATAGCGTCTGGATGGCTGCTCGAATCGGGGGCACGAACTGGTGTCCTCGCAACTCAATGTGAGTGTCTTGGTTTTGCTTCATTATTCCCTCTCGCGGGGGAGATCTGACAGGAGGTGACGTTTCAAAGGTTTGACAGTAGCGGCTTTTTAAGATAATTCCTCAGAGCCGTGGCTGTTTCAGAGGTCATTTTTTTTAAAGAGGTTTCGCAATATAAAACGAACCAAAATGCCCTCCAGGGATCACAAGTCGAGCCAACGCAATAACGTAACTACAGAAAGAATAAGAGACATCAAAAAGTCTTCCAAAAGCAGATATGTTCCTGTTTTTGTGGATCCAGCACACAAGAGAGCAGTCAGAATGTTTAGCAGTCAACACAGGGGAACAAAGCAGCTGGGGAAAGTCAAGGCATCGATCGTTCTCTCCAGCATCAGAAATGTTTCCACAGAAAAATAAAACCATCTCATCCTCTGTTCCTGCCAGCGTGAATTTGGGCATTAACTCACACGGCTATGTCTGGAAATGTATGACCTCTAAGGCTTCAGCCCACACCAAACTTCAAAACTGTGATCAAACTGAGCTTTTGCAGGTTGTGTTGGGGAATATAATGAGCTGTTATAGATTCTGGACTTGGTTGGGCAGACCACGCAGGATAGATAGATTAAAAATGAATAAATAAATCAAATAAAGCTTCCCTTCTCTCTTGTTGAGGTTGTTCTGCTAAAATTCTCTTGTATCGTTGAATTCAACATTAGAAACACCAGAGCAGAAAGAGTTAAGAAGATCATCTATTGGCTGTGTAATCGTGTAAATTTAAGTAATGTAAGCATTTCCACTTGTTGCTACTTTATAGTTCCAAACTACTACAGCTATAATTACTTGACACTTTGCGGAGTAAGATGTTACATACAACACATAAACAATCAGCTTATTAAACGTGAATTGCGATAATCAATAAACCACTAAAAAGCATGTGTATTGTTGTTTAGTTTTTCAGTCAATTCCTCGAATAAAGTGCCAGAAAATAGTGAAATCTCCAAGGTAGCATCCTGGAGACCCCAAAGATATTCAGTTTACAGTCATATGATACAACAAAAGCTGCTACTCCTCACATTTGAGCAGCTGGTAAGAGAGAATATTTGGCTTTTTTCACACAGATAAAATTGTTATTTCTGCAGCTAATAAAGCTCTAATAATATAAACGACTAATTCTTTCAGCCCTGACAATATTTACAGCAGTGTGCATTATTCTAACACTCTAAAATGGTCCATTCTGCATAATGTGCACTTTAACTTTTAATACTTTCGGTATGTTTAACTGTTACTACTTCTGTAGTTCTACCACCTTCATGTTTGAAAGACTTTCATTTGTAATGGAGTACTTATATTGTGTGACATCTGTATTTAAGTTATAAATCTGAATCTGACACTGATGCAGGACAAAATGATCAGCAACAGCATGACAGGGTTTGAGTTCATTCACAATCCCCTCACAACCTTTTCTCCCAGGAGAATGGGAGAAGATTGAATGAGGTGTGTGTGTGTGTGTGTGTGTGATTGATAGATAATGTTGCCCGTGCTGTAGAGCAGAGATCTGTGGTAATAAACTATTACATGTTGCTATCAGGGAGCTGTCATGTTGCTCACCCCTTTGGTGAAGGCTCATTTCCCCTCTGCGTCATCCAGGAGCCGACGAATAGCCAGAAAACAGACAGGAGATAAGGAACGCATAGGTGTTGATACCTGTGGGGGTAAGAGTCTATGTCAGGGGTCATTAACTACATATGTCCAAGGGCCAGAATTCAAATTGATATTTACAGGTATGTGAGAGAGAGAGGGCGAGAGAGGCTTATTATTTTTATTACAAGTTATTATATAGCTCAATATTTTCACTCCATTTGTAAAAATGAATGTTATTTATATATATACAAGACATGCAACTTTAAAAGAGTCTGACCCTGAGCAGTCAGAGGCCCGCCATGAAAGCTGGATATTCCCTAATCTATTTGGGGTTGGTAAATCATTCCTAATAAAATAATTTCCATCTCAACAATTTTTGGGGTTGCTTCAAAAGGAGGAAAAAAATAATGCTAGATATGCTAAATATTTTTTCCCTCCTCACATTTTCTGAATTCATTTATTTTCTGCAGGCCGGTTGGGAAGCTTTGGCGACGGAAACAAGTTCAAGCTGTCCAAGGAGGAGATGTCTCAGTCATACAGAGCTGGGACAGAAAGAACGCTCACCTCCTCAGTAATAGTGCTGGATGTCTGCAGAGAAAATACACCAGAGACTGGCAGAGATTGAAATTGACTGGGAGCTGCTGAGATCCACGTCACTGTTTTTAAAATGTAATGAAATAGCTATGGTCCGGGGGATGTAGATTAAATCCGTGCGACTTGTTTTTTCCAGGTTTCCAGGACATTTTAGGAATTCACAATAGTTTTTCTGGACACTGCAGAGCTGAACTAAATGTGTAAATCCCCTCAATGTGTAAAATTGAAGCTGATTTTCTCAGCAGCTGAACTGAAAGTGGGTCTCGTCAGCTCCCTCGACATTCAGCTCTGCCCGTAGGACAGTGAGCGATGACAACCCCGACCATTAGGAGAGATGACAAGTGCCTAAATGATCAACCTGCTTCATCTCACCTCTCTCTGTCTGTGTTGCTCTCCATGTCTCCCTGCAGACACTGCTGCTCCTCTGCTGAATAAAAACAATGACATTATTAATTAACACTCACCCAGGGAGGGACGAGCGGCTTAACTCTTGTCTAATCTTTGTTATTATATTCATTCAGATTGTCATAGTTTGGAAAGTATTCTGCCCTTATTGCTGTACATTGCGCACTATTTATATTACAAGTTGTGTTCTGGTTGCCAACAGCTTCGCTGCCTCATTATATGCACATCAAGTGTGCTGCTCAGGGCCCATCAGCAGCACTGCTAGTTGCAGATTAGGATCTGGTTCTATATAAATATGGGGCCCACTGTGTACTGGAACACTTGGAACAAACCAGGATTAATCATCTAATACACACAGAGCAGGACAGCTGCAGGACAGTCTCCCCACATGTAGTCAGTCGCGCTGATTTATGGCTACCGTTAGGAATTTTAAAAAGGCTGGTTTAAATACAGATATGCTGAAGTAATACCACTCTGACTGTTAACTAGACACAAACATTGTTCTTTTTCCACGAATATTTTGACTTCAAACAGGATATAGTATTATTTTGCCACAGGGGGCAATGTCAAGCAATGAAAAGCTCACCAGGAGGACCGACAGCCTGCAGCAGAAAACTCTTATTTGTCATTCTGGTTGTGCGCAGCATTAATCTGAAGCATTTAACTCTCCTGTTTGTGTCTCATTTCTGCATCATGGGGACATATTGTTTCAGATTGTAGAGTTTTCGTCCCACAGTGCTTAAGGTTTTCGGATCAGGTATACTTTCTGCAGTACCACAGATAAAAATGGAGGCCTTGAAGAATTCAGTTTCAAAGATATGTGTGATGTGAATTTTGATTTTGTTTTTTGTTTTTTTATCGATCCATTTTTTTTACTGACTTCAGAAGCTCATTAAGATTCTGACTTTCTATGAAGGTGGTGACCTGTGCTTCCCTGTAGGGATGAGATTATTAGGAGTAGAGTGCTGTATTAATGCTGCCAAAGGCTACAAGTTATTACTTTTAACTGTCATCCTTCAAGGAACCAAGACAAAGGCGAACCACACACCATTCTTCCTCAAACAAGCATTTGCCAATGGTTAGCAAAATGACTAATTGTAAGAGAATGTTATCTTATGTCCTAGAAGCGATCTTTCATAAAACAGTTTGCCATCTAAAAAGGTGGAATTGCAAATCTTGAGGTTGTTAGTCCAAATGTTCACAATTAGGAAAATATTTTGCTCTTTTCCTCGGCTGCTGCCCTTCTGCGTGACATTTATATTACACATTACGTGTCATGTAGGTGTCAGCAGCCGTATGCAACCTCGTTATATCGTATGCACATTTTTTCCCAAAAGGTGAACATGCTGAAATAAAGTTTTGCACGTCGACCAGCCTCCTGCACGTCCACTGACTTCAGCGGCTCATTAAGATTCTGTCTCGATGAAATCAGATTTTGCTGGTGGTGATCTCGTCACTTCAGTACACAAGTGAGTGATGTATAAGGTCATATTTTTCTTGACAAAAGCTATTTTTCTATAGAGGGTTTCTTTCAATCAGCCTTTGTAAAAAAAAAAAAGCTGAAATACGACAGCTGGGTTTTCTGTCCACATTCTGAAATTGTATGTGATATATGTATGTATATGAATATGGGATCCATTAACCATGTTTTCATTTTAATTACATTACTTTGTGCAAGTTGTATTTATACCTAAGTTGAAGTTATGGACATCAATTTAGCTTTGAATATGTTCAAAGAATGAAAGAAGGAATGAATTTGTTCATCTGAGAGATGTCTGATTGTGGCTGGTATGCACCAAATTCAACAAACTAGTGAATGAATTAATTAATGAATGAAGGACCATTTTCTGCTTGCAAGCTTCAAACTACAATTATTCCAAGTTTTGTTACAAAACACACTCAACATTTACATCACAAACTGCCATTATGTTGAGGCAGCTAAATGAACCACAGCATGGTATTTACCTCTAAATAGAGAGATGAACTAGAAGTTGTGGCTTCCGGAAGCTAATTTTGGAATTTGTCAGTTTATTGTGAGTACAGAGGGCTAAAAATGGTCCGTTTCTGCCATCTGCTGGACAAACAGGGAATTTAAACCTGCCAGTAGAGAAGATTTTTTACAAGACATCCCATTTTTAATACACAAACCCCACATACACACACAGGTAAACGCAATAATTCCCTTCGTGGTAGCAGTTTTATTTAAAATGCCTTCAGTCTCCTGTACATAGGCATGGCAGCTACCAGTGGTGGAACAAGTACACAAATATTTTACGTAAGTAAAAGTAGTAATACCACAGTGGAAAATACTCTGTTACAAGTAATAATCCTGCATTTAAAACCTCACTTAAATAAAACTGCATCAGTTTTAGCATCAACATATACTTAAGTACCAAAAGTATACTCATTAAGCAAAATGGCTCACTGTCATCACTGGATTATAATTAGCGTCGCAAAGTACCTAGTGACTAAAGCTGTCAAATAAATGTAGTGGAGTAAAAAGTACAACATTTGCCTCCAAAATGCAGCAAAGCTGTAGGCCTACATAATGTACTTAGTTACATTCTACCACTGGAAACCGCTATTCTGAACAGATATTCTGTTCTGCTCCCTCCGGAGCGGAAGGTGGCGGTACTGCGCCTGGATGCCAACCGCCGTAAAAACTACAAGAAGACGAAGCCGAAGAAGAAGAATTTGTTAGCTGCTGGGTGGACTCTCCCTTTAAGACTCGCCCTTTTTGGCCTCTATCGCTTTCCGTCCTTTCAGGAAGCGTTCGTGTCGTTGGCGCTAGCGTTAGCGTCCGGCTAACATTAAGAGATTCACCGCCTAACGTGGATTAAAGTCGGGTCTCCAGAATGTCCGCGGGCAGCCGCTTGGAGAACGCCAACCCCGTGATCTTCCAGCGGTCGGGCGAGAGGCTGCTGACCGCGAACGACGAGGACGAAGACGTGCACGACCCCATCGACGGCAGGGAAATATTCGATATCCTGCTTCTAGCTTGAGCGAGTTAGCTGCTCTGCGTTTGTTTGGACCAGTGATTCCTGGCGAACGTGTGCAGACAGCGTTAGGACCAGGACAAGTATAACTGCGTGTACCGTAAAGAATGAGCGATGGGCATTTCTGAATTGACTTGGGAACCTTTTTATTTGTCTCTGTAGGTTATTAACAGTAAATGTACAATTACATGCACACCTTTTTGGTTTTAACAGAAAAAGCACTAATATGTTAGCGTCTCCCAGAATGCATAATAATAACTAATAACAACAAACTGATTACTTTTAGAGTGCAGCGCGTACTGTTTTCATTATGTTGTCTCAAATTCTTTAACTAACATCACATCTGATCCGATCCATCAACGACCCAGAGCATCCTCTGTCTCTGGAGGAGCTCAATGTTGTGGAGCAAGTCAGAGTCAAGGTGCGCTCCATTTATTTGTGTTCTGGTGTTTGTATTTTAGGTTTACTGCAGGGGCGAGTGAGAGGAAGATACTCTGTAATGGACTCACCAATATTCTAGTTTAAAAAACTTAAACCAGGGTTGAACTTGACAGCCATTCATCTCTTTACTCCACCATTCTGACTTTACAGCGTTTTTGCTGCTTTAGCAAAATAAGTAATTTTTTAAAATGTATTTTAAATGACATTCAACAAGTAAACCAGCAAAGTAAGAGTTATGTACTTGACCGTTAGGGTCCTGAAAACTGTTATCTCACTGCAAAATCCTTAACAAGTAAAGAAAAATGTAGTTAGTTTAGTAGGAGTTGCTTTCATCCAGTGTGTTGTTTATGGAGTCCCTTTCTATCTGGTTTATCTTTTCCTCAGGTTGACGACGCAGAGAGCATTGTGGGTGTCGAGTTCACACCCACCATCCCGCACTGCAGCATGGCAACACTCATTGGTCTGTCAATCAAAGTCAAGCTGCTACGCTCCCTGCCAGACAGGTTCAAAGTATGTGTGTTGGTACTGGGGATCCATATTTAATGTCTTTGTTAGATATTGTGAACAGCAGTGTGGGATTCCTGTGCGTTAGTGTTTTGTTGTTTCATTCCCGTCTCAACGCTGCGTGTTCGTCTGTTTCTGCTCAGATTGACGTCCACATCACTCCCGGGACTCACGCCTCAGAGGAAGCGGGTAAGAAAATATCATACAGAGGCGGCAGGCGTGATGGGATACTGGACCACCACCAGTCGTAATACTCTAGTTGCTGCTTTGTTAAATGTGAGGACTTTGATTTCAGAATGTTATGGGAATGCCTTTTTCTAAATAGTGTATGTTGTTGTTTTTCTGTGCAGTGAACAAACAGCTGGCAGACAAAGAGCGAGTGGCAGCAGCTCTGGAGAACTCCTCACTGCTGGAGGTGGTCAACCAGTGCCTGTCCTCCAGGAGCATCTGAGCAGCCAATCAGCTTTGTTGTCTCCTGCTTTTAGCCAGTCCTTATGGCAACCAAACTGTTTTCCACCCATCACCAACCCAGGTGTGAATAGCTGCAACTGACGGACATTTATGCATCAAAACAAAGTCGGGATCATACAGCCTGTCCAAGTGTTTCTTACAATACAATTCTTGAATGTGTTCACCTAGAGAGGGTAATAAAGTGTTACTCATAATATACAATAGCTTGGACAAAGCAGAGAACTTCACTTCCATCTGTGAATTTTGGGGTCGTCGGTGTAAAAAAGCTGCCCCTTTCCCATCTGATCTCGGGAGGAAATCTGGCAGAACAAACCACAGCAGTCGTCCAACATGCTTGTCCGCCCACTTCCACCTCACTGGACTCCCTTAGCAACAGCCAGACCAGCCCACTAAGACCTGACACAAATAAGGAAGGTAATACTGCAACAA
>JAVQJF010000534.1:0-12334 GCA_036023855.1 Gadopsis marmoratus
TTTATCTCTGTATGTTACGGCTCTCCCTGCATTCGAGTGCCTCTTTCATCGCCTGCATGAGTAGGCTTCTCCGGGTGCTTCTGTCTTTGGACCTTACAGAAGCTAGAACGGAAGCCCTATGCTCCGCCCCCCGCCTATGCCTTCTATGTTCATGGCTGTAGAGGCAGCTAGAATGGAACTCGCAATGGATCACAAGTGACCTTTTCTGTGATTTCCTCAATGAATTATACAGGCAAACATACTGAACATGAACAAGTAAAAACAAGCATTCTACTTGAGGGTTAAGAGTGAACTAGCCGAATTAAGAGCAGGCTAGCGGAAGGAAGGAAGAGCAGGTTGGGGGGGGGGTGCGAGAGTGAGTGAGCATGACCTTATTCTGCTTCCAACAGTGTAACCGTCTTGTGAATGGGTCTCTCAAGGCGACCCGGTTTGGAGACGCATTTCCCCCGCCCATCCAAGGTTGCGGCGCCGATAAGCATCTTTAGCCTTCTCACTCTGCCATCTTTCCCTGGGTATACGACAATGACCTTTGCCAGTTTCCAATGTGCTGGAGGTGCTGTATTCCTTGAGCAAAGGCTGCGACTTGAACCATCTTGCTTATGGTCAGCCCTGCTTCTCTCCATTCCTCCAAACTGGCACTGTCCCAGGACCTTGCCTGGCAGCCTTTGAACACTCTCACGTTGCGCTGGAGCCTGGCAATGGCTCTCACCATTCTTGACAAGTCAGAGAACTTGTGGAGACGTTCTAGCAGTGAGTCTACTTCCTTTCCCTGGGTATCATGAACCCGGGCCTTTTTAAGCTTTGGGTCACTGCCTACGAGCTCTCCCACCTTGACTCCTTTGCTTGGTAGCTCCTTCTGCCAACAAAGGTCTGGTCCTGTGAACCAGTTGTAAGCTACGAGTTGTTCCGCTGTGAGGCCTCTTGTGGCGTGGTCTGCTGGGTTCTTTTCAGAGGCTACATGTCTCCATTGCACTGCCTCAGTGCTTTGTTTGATGCGCTCCACGCGGTTTGCCGCGAACACATGGAATCGTCTGACGTCATTGTTTAAATATCCCAGAACGACCTTCGAGTCTGTTCAATAGAATTCCTGGGTGTATTCGACTTCCAGTTCCTTCTTGAGCATGTCACTGACGCGGACAGCCACCACTGCTGCTGACAGCGCGAGTCTCGGTATGGTTGCGATTTTGGTGGGGGCGACCCTTGCCTTTCCCATCACTAAGGAGCAATGGACTTCTCCTGAGGTGCTGATTGCCCTAATGTACGAACACACGCCAAAGCCTGATACACTGGCATCTGCGAAGTGGTGGAGCTCATAGTGCTGGACCTCAAAGCTTGGTGGGACATAACATCTAGGAATCTTCACCCCAGCCAGGTTTTTCAGGTCCCTGAGCCATAATTCCCACCGAGGACGAAGGTCATCCGGTAAGGTGGGCCTGCCTTCCTTGAATGGCAGTGGCATCTCATAGTGACCATCGCCCTTGTGTCTGATGCCCCTTTCCATCTTCGACAGGAATCGGTGATCCTCTTGAGAAATGTGGCCATCTTCGGCAGCCCTTTCGGCGAAGTCGGATTCCAGCACCTTAATGACGTCTGCAGGTGAGACTATTTCCTTAATCTGTGTTCTACAGACGTAGCGCACTTCACTTGTAAGGTGGCTAGTGGTTGTAAGGCGTGGCAGCACTTGCCTTACGACGATTTGGTGGCTTGCACCAATTGCATCTCCGTACCCGAGGCACGGGTTGCCACAGCCTACCACCTTCCAGCCCAAGTCCGTCCTCTGGGCAAAGGGCTGGCCCTCTTTTCCCGCCACCACTTGTCTTGGCAGGAGAGCTTGTGGACATTTGTATCGAATTAGCAGGCCAACCTCGCAGCTTTGCTGAGGAGCGATCTCTCCTGCTATGTGCTCAAGATGAGGCCATGCCTTCGTGGTCTGGGGTAGGAATGTGATCTCTGGTCGCAGGGATGAACTCTGTCGTGAAGGTCTCTGGCAGAGGGATTAACGTATCTGAGTAGAATCCTCTCACCTGCAACCCAGTCATTTTCCGGCAGGATACAATAGTATTTCTTGAAGCAATGGTAGAGACCCTCAGCTGCACTGGTACACTCTCCGTGTGGAGAGCCTTTCCTGTTTCCTCCAGGATAAAGGCTGTGTCACTCTGGGTGTTGAGAAGTGCGTACACCAGAATCTCACGATCTGGCTGACTTGTAGCCGATACCCTTACTGGGATAATTGTGGACGTACGAGTCTCCTTGACCTTCTGGATGACTCTGTTGGTTGTTGCCCGACATAGCGCTGACTTGGTTGCTTTATCATCTGGGCGTTACACCCTCCTTTCTTTTGACCAGTCACGGTTCCTTGCTCCAGCGATCCTGGCTGGCCTCTTTTCAACCGTGCTGGCACGATCATTGTGAAGGCATGTTGGATGTCCTTTCTTACATATCTCACAGATCCTTCTGTTTTTACAGTCGCTTGCGTAATTGATCAGGCTTTAGACAGCCGAAGCATAGCTTCTTCTCTCGGATAAACCTGACTCTTTCCGAGCGCTTCTCTTTCATGAATGCATGACACCCTTGTAGGCTGTGGCCTGTCTTCTCACAGAAGACACAGCTTCTGGTGCCGGCTCTCTCATCTGAGTCGGTTGCCAATACCCTTGCTTCGTGGTCTTTGTACTTTGGAACCCTTATCTTTTCCTTCGCCCTTGAACTTGGCGCATGAAGCGATGTGATTGGGTGGCAGACAAGTTTGGCCTCCTGTGTGAGAAACCTGACGAACTGACTGAAATTCGGGAACCTGTGACTTTGTTCTTCCGCTTGAAGGACCTTCCTGTTCCATTGTATGATCAGCCAGTCTGGAAGTTTACCAAGCTTCTTCTGGTTCTCGTTGCAGTCATTGAGCACCTCAAGACCTTGAACTTGCGGCATGGCAGCCTCACAGCTGCGAAGTTCCATACTGCCATTGGGGCTGATCTTGGGCCATGCTCTGAGTTTGTTTCTGAAGGCTTTGGCGATGAGAAATGGGTTGCCATATCTCTCTTGTAAGGTAGCCCATGCTGAATGATAGGCTGCCTCCATGCCTATCTGGAAGTAGCTTTCCATGGCCTTCTTGGAGACCCCACCCACATACCTTCGCAGATAGTATATCTTTTCGTTGGTGGGTATGTTTTTCCGTTCAACAAGGGTCTGAAAGGAAACCTTCCAGTCGTTGTATGTTAGTGGATTGCCGTTGAACATTATTGGTTCCGGTACAGGGAGACGACTTGCACTTATGGAGTCTGCAAGCGCTCCGATAAGAACTGCTGTGCTCTCTCGTTTAAGGTGTGGCACCGCTTGTGGTGGAGGGTAGCGTGACTGCAGTGGGTTTACGTGCCCTGGTTCATCCAGCGAGAGGCCTTGATGGAGAAGCTTGCTTAAGTCCTCATCTGAGCCTACACTCTACTCTGCCCATGCTCTGGATGTCCATACAACTGCTGTCGCGCCCTGGCAGCTCTTAGTTTCTTAATCGTTTCCAATTGCTCTAGCTGTCTGCGTTTGGCTCCCAGCTCAGCATCCTGCCTTCTGCGTACATGGGCGGCTTCCGCCTCCAGTCTTTGAAGTTCTGCAATGTGCTTCTCTTGTTCCAACATCACTTCCAAGGTGGCTTCAGAGGCAGCGGCCTCTGCAGCAGCATCTTGTCTCTTAGCAGCAGAACGACTTGAGCGGCTTGAATGTCTTGATGTAACCAGTGTGCCACTGCTTGTCTTTGAGCTTCGAGAATGAGTGGAGGACTTGGCATGGTAAGAGCTCATGCTCATCAAGTCCGAGGCCTCAGACTTGATTGCCGCCCTTGTCTCCTCCCTATCTTGTTGTTTGGCCCTTGCGGCCGTCTCGACGATCGATCTTGTCACTGCCTCACGGACGTCTACTCTGCGACATATGTCATTGTCAGGACTTTCAATGTTCCTCAATTGCTTATAAAATTCGTCCAGCTCCTCTGACGCACTGGTTACCTGATTGACAAACACATGTAGCAGCTTGGTCGAGCATTGTTTTTTCAGCGCTTGTTTGGCATCTTCTGCAATAGCCTTCCACTTCCCATAGCACACACTGCACCGGTGGGTGAGTTTCCTTACTCACTCATTGTGCAGTTCTTGGCCCTTTACCATTAACTTGCGGTCTCTTTGGCTTCTTCGTGGCTCTTGTGAGGGAGTGTGGTCCTTTGCCTCTGTGCCTTCGGCTCCTTGAGCTGAAGTGTCCTCACCTCCGCTCTCCCGGACCTGCTCCTCGACGGTCTCATCCGCTGACATTTTACTTGTGTTCCTTTGTATCTCACTTCTAAACACAACTTCAATGAATCTTTGTATCACACTTCTAAACACAGCATCAATGAATGACAGCAGATGCAGCATCACCTGCCTTTTGTGGGAATGCAAGGAAGATTCAGTCTCCTGTTGAACACCAAAGTCTCTTAAGTTTTTGGCTAGCTCCTGCTAGGGCACCTGGACATCATGAATCAACCACCTCAGCTCATTGAGAGCTGTTAGCTTTCTAATGTTAGCTCAAACCGAAGTGCTAACTGCCTGTCTGTCCCTTCCCAATACATCCAGAGTCTGCACACATCCAGCAGTCTCCCTCAATGTAGCTGTAACTCTGTCTTGTAGTTCCCTCCGACCTTAAACTGAACATACGCCTACTGAAAAGTGCTGTTTTCAGTCTCGGCTAGCTTGATACAGTTAACGTTAGCTCTGTAGCACTCTACTGTTCTTCCAACAGTGAGTGATTGCAGGTCTGGGTGCAGTGGTACATAATGTTACTATCAGTGGTTATCTACTTAAAACAGCCTGTTACTCTTGTCGCCTCTCCCCACCTGCATAAACAGATTCTTGCTGGCACATACGGCTGGCAATTCCTAGCAATTCCTTGTACCACTAGCTGTAACTGCGCTGTCAGTGCGACATGATTCACAGGCCATTTTAAGTACAATACTATGGACAGTAACATTTATGTACCACAGCACACAGACTACAACTGTGTATCCAGCTAGCGGAGACTGAAAATGGGGCACTTTTTAGCAGAGGCTTTTATTTTTTTCATCTTCTTTTTCTTTGTGTTTGGGTGGCAGTCGGCATCAATGACGTTGCATTATCGCCACCTTCTGGTGACCCCTGTACTCTACCCAGACTCTACAAATCACTTTTGCTACATTTGTTCTGGTACATTTGGTGCAAAAGGCGGAGCCAGCGGACACATGATCTGTGACTCACAGGAGAGGATCTGTGACTCACAGGAGAGGATCTGTGATGGCAGATTCACCATTTTGTTACGGGTGTGCGAATGTGTTTTGCACCATATTGATTGCAGAAACTGTAGCAAAAATACGAGCGAGAAGTTAATTTATTTGTGACTCGTAGCGGAATATTTGTGACTTGTACGAGAGAAAAAAATTCTATGGGGTTTTTTACAACTGCAAATTCACTGTCACAGGTGCTCAGGTGTTTTGCACCAATAATACCTTCATAGTGGAGCTCCAGTGCTGCTACACTTTCATTTCAATGTTATTTATATAGTGCTATATCTTAACAGAGTTAGCTCATAGCACTTATTAATATAGAGCAGGTCTAGACCAACCCTATATGTATAGACCCAACAATTCCACCATGAGCAGCGCTAGGAGACAGTGGCAAGGAAACACTGCCTTTAACAGGCAGAAACCTCAGGCAGAACCAGGCTCTGTTTGGGCGTCATCTGCCTCAACCGGTTGGGTAGAGAGAGAAAAAAGAGAAAGGGGTGGGGGGGTAGAGTGAGAGCAGGATGATAGAGAACACTCAGAAGCACAGTACAATTCCACATACAGATGTAAAGCAATGGCAGCTACAATGTTACTGATGTTAAAATAAACAACCAACAGTATCAGCAGCACAACTACAGCTACACTAATAACAACAGTAGCAGCAGCAGGAGGTCTGCATCTACTGGACCAGACCAGTGTTCAACCAGACTGCGCAGAACCAGATCCTGAAGATCCAGACTCCACACACACAGAGAGAGAGAGAGAGAGACAGACAGACACAGAGAAACAGACCAAGATAGTGAGAGAGTGGGAAAGTCTGTGAGCCTAGAAGCGCAGAAAGAATCTCAGAGAGATTCTTCACACCTGCAATGCTGTGTGAATGCTACTGAGCTAGCTTAGCGCAGAGCCCTGACCCCACCAGAAATGTGGGGTTAGGGTGGGGGGCACAGGATAAGAGCAGAGTTTCATCACTCTTTAATATTTCACTTATGATACACCATCCAATAATATCAGCTGATAATGTGTCTTTTTGTCATTCACAGAACTAATAAGGTGCTCCATCTTCCTGTGAAGCTGTTACCATGGCAACGTGAGTTTTATTGTTTGTTTATTGTTTTATTCTTGAAACTCAGTGCGACACTGCTGCATCACATGTTACTACATGATGTGGCCATTTACAAAGAGTAGATCATATCAACAATTAACATCATGTTCATGAAGAACCAGACTTTTATTAAAATGGACACGTTTTTAATAAAACATTAAAAGGACACAGGAAGAAGTCACCTGATGTGTGTGTGATACTTTGCTTAATAGTGATTATTTAGTGATGAGGCTGATTATTTTGAGCAGCAGGTAAAATAGTTTGTTTCCTAATAGATAATCATAACGGAGGATTCTTAGTGTTTGTGGTATAAAGACACTAAAGTCTTCAGCTGACTACCAAAGTACTGACAGGGCTTTTATTAAAGACCAGCTCCTGCAGAGGTTTGAGGTTCAGTAGTTTCTGTCTTCACGTTTCTACAGATTTGCCAACATCACCTGCAAAGAGCTGATCCATTCAGGATCTCCTGATATCTACCAGCTGAAACCAAAGAAACACGAGTTTGGAACTCTAACTAGAATGACTTTTGGTGAAAGAAGTGTGAACAAGATTAACAAAACCATTTTGCTTGTGGGAGAAACAGGAACAGGAAAATCTACTCTGATCAATGCTCTGGTCAACTACGCCCTGGGGGTGAAGTGGGAGGACAATGTCTGGTTTCAGATCGTAGAGGACGAGAACAGAAGCCAATCAGAGAGTCAGACGTCAGATGTGATCGTGTACGAGATCTTTGGGTTTGAAGATAAAACTCTGCCCTACTCTCTGACCATCATCGATTCTCCTGGATACGGAGACACCAGAGGGACCGAAAAAGATGTCATCATCAATCAAAGATTATTTGACTTGTTCCGCTCAGGAGATGGCGTCCATGAGATCAATGCAGTGGGTCTGGTGCTGAAAGCAAGTGAGAATCGACTGAGTGACCGACTGAGGTACGTCTTTGATTCAATGGTGTCTCTGTTTGGAAAAGACATGGAGAAGAACATCGTTGCCCTCATCACGTACTCAGATGGAATAACTCCCAAAAATGCTCTGAAGGCCCTCCAGGCTGCAAATATTAAATGTGCCAGCAATGAGAACAACCAGCCTGTTCACTTCCTGTTTAATAACTGCCAGAAAGAAGACAGGACAGAGGGCGAAGAATGCCTCAAAGATAATTATAATAAATCAACAAAGGGAATGAATCAGTTCACAGAGTTTCTGGAAAAGACTTCAGCTAAGAAGCTGGAGACCACCGTGCAGGTTCTGAATGAGCGAGTCAGACTGACAGCCTGCATCCAGAACCTGCAAGAGAGAATTGAGTTTATTGAAATGAAGCAGACAGAAATCCAGCAGACTCGGGAAGCTCTGAAGAAATATGAAGAAGAGATGAAGAGCAACGAGAAGTTCACTATAGAAGTTGATGAGGTCTACAAAGAAAAAGAAGCTATCAGTGGGGGGATGTGGGGGTTGCTTTTTTATGCAGGTGCTGTCTGCTGTACCATCTGTGAGGAGAACTGTCACCATCCTGGCTGCACAATAGCCTGGTATCCCAAAGACTGTGAGGTCATGAAAGGTGGCCGCTGCACTTCATGTACCAAGAAGTGTCCTGTATCAGCTCATACGAAGGAACAGAACATCTATGTGACCAAGACAAGGAAAGTACAGAAGACCATAGAACAAATGAAAGAGAAGTATGAAAAGGGTAAAGCAGGCTGTGAGGAGAAAAAAAGCATTTTGGAAAATCTAGAAAAGGAAATTGAAGGATATCAGAAAGACAAAGATCAGTGCTTGGAAGAGTCCTTCCAGCATGTTGTCACACTGGAGCAGATCGCCCTGAATGTTAATTCACTGTCTACTCATGTTTACTTTGACTTCATGATTGAGAAGATGAGCGAGAAAGGAGACACAGAGAAGGTCCAGAAGCTGAAAGAGATGAAAAGTCGAGTGGCTGAAGATAAAGGATTCATGGCAGGACTGCAGTACGGGTTTAGTAAACTGATGGCAACTTTTTATAAAACAAAGAAGTAGGTGAAGATCATCCTTGTGAGCAGAGCAGGTTTGGGACCTCTCTGCCAAGGGAACACCTGGTCCACACGGCTGACAGCTCGGGCTTTAAATGGAGCGAGGGCGCCCCCTGCTGTTTAATGTCGCAACCTGACCACCATGTCAGGTCCTGTTGTAAAAACTGCTTTTACTGTTCTTTAGTTTCTTGGTGAGTCTGTTCTTTACAGTCAGAACAAGACTGTGATTTATTCTGCTGTCGACACAAGTCTCTGACAGTAACACACATATACACACATGTATGTATGTGTGTAGAAGTCATCTTTTTCGGTCCCTCCAAAGTGATTGGAGTGTGATCTTTGAGCTAATCTCACCATCCCAGCAAATCAGTTTTTTGAGTTAAAGCTTTTTACATTGTTCAGCAAACTAATATGTTCATTTCCAATTGCTTTTATCATTTTCATGTTTTTATTATTCTCATATATTCTTATGTTCATTCAGCAGTAGGCTCCAGTTATATTCCTGAGTTGCTTAGTATAAATCTATAATGTAACTTCTAGTATTCATAGTCACAGAAGTGATTTTAACAATTTGTCTTCTCTTTCATAAAACCTATTGGCTGTTTAAAGATTTGATATATTTCCATTCCTGTATTGGTCTGTTCTTTTGCTCATTGATATATTCATTAAAGTTTATCTGCATATGTTTTAGCTTATTTTACATTTGGCATCACATGATTTAGAAGCTAAGGTTCAGTTTTTACTCTCATAATTTACATTTATATTAATGCATTTAATCATTTTAGATGCCACATTTTGCTCCTGGTTGATTTAGATTGTTCTCTCTTTGGATTAAGCATTTTATCATCTTTAAGTTACCTTATACTTTTGGATGTGATCATCTTTATAGTTTCTGCTAGATATTCTGTCAGTTCCATGTGTCGCTCACTGGGTCAGAGTTCAAGTGTGATGTGTAGGAAGTGTCATGACTCGTTACCACGGCAGCATGAAGTGATGTGAGTGACAGGAGGTGACAGGGTGTGATGAGTGTATAAAGTAAACTTCCTTTTTGATTTCTTTATTGCTCCTTCGGGTTGATAGTGAGGTTTTTGATTCTTTTGTATTCTGTATCATTCAGACCCGTTTATTGTTCATCTGTAAATAAAGAAAGTTACACCTTTTCTGAAGTCTCCTCCGTCTCATCTCTCATGTGATGCTGCTGCAGGTAAGATACACCAGCTGTGTTCATGCTTAGGTTACTCTGCAATACAAAAAAGAAGCAGATAGATTTGATAACCTTGCAGCAGAAACTTAGTATTACATATATATTTTATGCTCTGGATGACTCAAAATGGACATTTTCAGCTGTCCCAAATTAGCTCTGAATCATGTCAGACTTTTGTGATTTTGGTGACTTTAAATAGAAAGTATGCTACACAGCCTGGCAAAGATGTGACGCTTTATAGGGTCAGGACATCTACTGTGTCATGTTAATGTGGCCGACATGACAACATCGTCACTGACCAGCACGTTGCCTTGGACCAGAGAGAGTGTCAGAGGGGAGGGAGGGGCTGTGATGTAACTGGATATATGATGAATAAGGTATCCAGGTATACATACAACTCATAATACATCGCTTAAAGTGGTTATTACATCGCAAAATACTTTTCGGCAACAAAAACAATAATCACAGTTTGTTGCCATGTCTGTCTTGGTCTGGTATGAATGTTCTATGTACATTTTAAGGCAGTTCAGAGCTGCCGTCCCCATGTTATTTAAAAAAAAATAAGTTCTATTAAGGACTTTCTAAATGGCAGTAGGTTTTTTTCTTGCTTTATGTGAAAGAGGAAACTGGACGATCACAAAGCTGCTTGTTTCTGTTGACCCATTTGACCATGTAGGAGCCATTTCTGTTGTTTATTTGGGGTTGTTAGATACCAATTTTTGCTTTAGACCTATAGGGGGCGCAGTCTGGATTGGGTGACGCAAGCATCATGGGTCCTGCGTCCTCTTAAGGAATTAGACACAGGTGTGTAGGGGGACTTGAGAAGAAATAGTTTTTCAACCGCTTCAGGCTAAAAGAGAAGAGAAAGGATCGAAATGAGTTGATTTCACTTAATCGCCCTTATAAGAGCATCTATTAGAGGAGTACGATGCAGTGAACTAGCGTATGGTGCGCTTATTCTTTTGTTTGTTTATTGTTTTCTTTATTAAGTACAGTTTGACCGGAACCAAAAGATAACCCGAGTTGTAAGCTTGCTCTTAAAGATATGTAGCCAGCTGGTTTCCCTGATATCTATTGGCAGTGTTTGGGCCTTAATTGATACTTTACCCCATATGGATTTCATGGCAGAGGGGATTGGTCCTTCAGGCGGAGACTCCCATGAGTCTTGGCTTCGTTTTTGGAACAATCAAAGTTAAAGCTTTACATATTTTGTATGTGGAATTGTACTGTGTTACTGTATGTTCTCTTTCAACCTGCTCTCACCTTACCCCCCCCTATATCTTCTGTTTTCTCTCTCTATCCAACCGGTCGAGGCAGATGACGCCCACCAAGAGCCTGGTTGTGCCTGAGGTATCTGCCTGTTAAAAGGCAGTGTTTCCTTGCCACTGTCGCCTAGTGCTGCTCAAGGTGGAATTGTTGGGTCTGTACATATACAGTTGGCTTGGACTTGCTCTATATTAACAAGTGCTATGAGATAACTCATGATTATGATATAGCACTATATAAATAAAATTGAATTGAAAGCCAACACTTGCCTTAGGTCAACTGGTAACTTGTAACTCACTACAAGTACACTAACAACTGTTGTACCTCTCAGGTCAAAAGACTTCACTTATAGCATTTAATAAAAGCAAGATAAAAGATTACAAAATACATAAGAACTAAAACCAATAAAAATGATACGACGATATAAAGATGACATCACATGAAAGCAAGTCTATAAAAATGGGTTTTAATAAGTGATTTAAAAGAAGTTAGTGATTTTGCGAGCCTCGTCTCCTCAGGCAGGTCGTTCTGGAGTTGAGGGACCCGGATGGTAAAAGATACATCCCACCCCCCCACCTTTCTGATTGGGTTGATAAAATGGTACCAGCCAATGCAATTAACAACATGTCAAGATGGACGACCTTATGCCCTCTGGGCTTCAGTTGTGAGTGAACCACACTACTCCAAGTACTCTAAGGAGTAAAGAAACTACTGGAATCTCTATTAACTTCAACGCAATGAAAAAAATACAGACTTGTTTATCCACCTATATCATTATTTCATCCACTATGAACCATTTTACACACTCTTTTGATCTGGTATTAAATGTATTCAATCTTTATTTGTTCTATTTATTTTTCTAAAATTAAATATATTTTTGACTGGGCTTCAAAAATTCAGGACATGAACACAAAACATAACGTTATGTTAGGTTGTGTTACAGGTGAAGCTCTGCAGAGCAAAAGGAGCCAAAAGCAGCCGGAGCAGACAAAAAGGAGCAGTTTCACCATTTAGTGAACAGTTAACACTTGCAGCCATCATAGGAGGGGGTCAGCTGGCAGGTAAGTCCAGGTCCCCAGACAAAAACACAGGAGACATCCACAGGAACACAGAAGTGAAACACTGAGCAGGCAGCCACAGCAGTAATCCACAAGAAGGAATCGTAGACAAGCAGAAACATTGGCAGATCTCCTGCACACCTGGGAATAAACTTTGGCTTGTGTGGAAAGCGACGTGTCGGTGTGCTGTTTCTGGAATATTCCTGCATCTATCCTGTCCTGCCTCTTCTCTCAACCACCACACAGTCACATCAGGAGATTTTGAGGTGAATCTATGTCTCTAGATTGACTAAAAGTAAAATGTCTGGCAGACAGCTTCTCTTTCCACACAATGCTGAACTGAGTCAGAAACAATAAAGATCATTTCATCCAGTGAAACAGCTCTATTACAGGTAACATAAACTCCTCAACAATCTAATATGAATAACTCAG
>JAVQJF010000537.1:0-12418 GCA_036023855.1 Gadopsis marmoratus
ACACACACACACACACACACACACACACACACTGGGTATATTCTGTGTGTGGAGGAATGACTGTTACATTTCGTGACGGATCGACTTGTTTCCCATTTTCCTTTTTCGATCTCCAGAAAACTGGACGTTCAACCACGTGGCAGACAAAAAGCATCGCAGGCTTCATCTGCTAAAGCCGCGGCTTGTTTGTCATGTGGCCTTTACGTCAGTGTTCCTCGTGGCTTTGTTCTGACTGGGGAAGAGACTCAAAGCTGGCACAATATGTGTCACACACTTTGGCACAGAGGGAGGTGAGAAGACGTCAGCGATGGATTTTAATTTGACAACTTTATTTGAAGGCTTAGACAACGACAATTGTCACAGTCAACCCCATAGTACATGTGCTCTTCCATTTCAAAATGTTCCAAATGTTGTGGTCATATCTGGCACGTGGATCTCGGTGCTCACGGCTGCTCACGGCCAGGATCGATGTATCCTGGCGAAAAAATGAAAAAAGGAACCGGTAGTTTCAAGTTTCAAACTTTTTATTTGTCACGTGCAGTCACACAAGTATAACAACAATGAAATGCTTCTTCCGGAAGGCTCCGAGCATGTGCCGCTATATGCAACATAAAAGACCATATAAAAATAAAATCTGCTCGTATATATATATGTAAAAAATGTGTCTTACATTGAGCAGGAGTTGTTCTTGCTCAGCTGTGATTGGATAGTTGAGGGTAAAATGGGTGGGGCTTAGGATCGGTCCGTTTGTAACTTTCTGGTGGAGAACGTGGAGGCCATTAAATAAGCAGACCGACAATGGCGTTTTCTCTCAGCAACAACCGACAGCAGCTGTTTCCTGCTCACTCTCTTTTCGCTATAACTGCCAGTTAATGCAGCATTTATGCCATCTAGACACACACACACACACACACACAGACGCACACTTGTGTGCCCTCACACATTATCACTTAGTGAGACAACACACACACACTTTTGTTTTTGCTGACACAGATGTGTTTCTTGTCAGTTGTGCTGTCGGCCGGCTCAGATCTTCAGGCTTCCAACGAGAGCTGAATGCCAGAGCAGACACACACACACACACACACACACGCACACACACATAAAAATAGGCATATGCTCACGCTCTCTTTCACTTCTCGCAAATTAACACGCATTAACACAAGCATGCACACGCACATCATGGGCTCTTTTCACAAACACACAAAGGCAGCTCATCCTCGCCACCCTCCAGATCGATTCCCAGGACGGCAGCTGCTGCTCGGACAGGTGTGTGCGTGTGTGTGTGCGTGCTCACACTTAAAAAGAAAGACGAGAACACGTGTTTTTTTTTTCCAGAAACACATTAAGCCTGATCTTTATATTATTATTATTATTATTTTTGTTCATATTCAAAACTCTAGCTGACATTTAACTGCTGAACAAATGTTATACTTGAAAAAATACACGCAGTGGTTTAGGCTTTAAATTGAATTGATGCTGTTGTATACAGTGTTCTTACAAGCACTTTTGTCCTTTTTGAAGATACAGTATGTCATACTGTATTTGGCAAGCTAATTCATAAAGCCACCAGAATATAGGAATAACAGGATTTTATTGTGAGATTTTTAGGTCAAACCCTCTTTGCAGAGCAGCTGTATGGGCTTTATAGGCTGTGATCCCCCCCCCCCCTCACCTTGACTTCTGTATTCAGTTGCAGTTTTTTACTGCCTGTAAAAGTAGTATGAGGCTCACTGTCAACTCTGACCCCTGCTACAGGGCAGGAATAGAGACGCAGTCAGGGGTCACACCCTGTCCTTTGTCTTGCTGTCAGCGTGAGTCGATGTGTGTGTGTGTGTGTGTGTGTGTGTGTGTGTGTGTGTGTGTGTGCTACTTAAAAGTGTAGAATAGCGATGAAGATCGAGTCAACTAATCCATTTATCAATCAGCAGACAATTAAACATCAGTACTGTAAAACATGTGCTACTTCCAGTGTCTCAAATCATCACTTATATCACTGCAAAACTGAGACGCCACCTTGGAACTGTGTTGTGTGACAGGCTAACGGCTGATCATTTGCAAAGAATAATTCACAGTTTAATGGGTGAAGATGATCATGAGTTGCAGAAGAGAGAGAGGCGGTACGAGCTCAGGCATCTCTGTTAACACGAAGCTCTTCAGAAGTGTTGCTTCTCTTTTGTCTTTTGAGGTTTTTTCTCTGAACTGACGTCAACATCCAGGGCAGCTGCGCATCTCGCAGAGACAGACGGCAGTCGAAACGTGTCGCATGCGGCTCCTGTGGTTGAAAAGCTTCGACACACTTCGACTGCAAACGACAAGAGCTGATGGTGAATCTATACCTGGCCATAAAGTATATAATGACCAAACAAGATGTAACTGGGCAGATAGCTTCATTAGCAAAGCCAGAGAACTGACTGCACCGGTACAGACGTTAGGTCAACAATCGCATTCCACTGTGGTGGAATTGAGATCCGTAGTGATTCAGGCCATGAAATAATACCGTCCACTCCCCTTTACCTTCATGAGGACGTATTTCGCCGTTAATCCCAGTTTAGGGTTGGGAATGACCTGGAAACCAGGCAAGCATGTAGTATGTTTTGGACTGTTTTTAACTGTACATGTTGAATTATTTCTATTTTAGGAGGCTTAACAGCATCACGCCGATGAAAGCTAGCCCTTCAGCTATTGCCTGGGTGCATTTACATTTGTTTGAATGTTGATTAACGTACATTTCACCACTCTGATTCTGTTATAGCGAACAATAGCCAGCCCCCTCCCAAGCCCCAACCCTCAGATTGGTCCCGGTTTACTGTTTTCCGTAGTGAAATAAAACAAAGAGGTAACGTTAATGGTTTTTATTTATTTTAGAGAAACATGTATGTAGCACAATGTATAAATCTACAGCCGTATGGGTCTTTGTAATCCCTTAAATCGGCCAAATCAACAAATTTAAGCCTCCGTGTGTGGACTCACGTGAACCAAAAGAAAAAATCTATGTTCGCCAAAACGTTTCTGCAAGATTTTGTCAGAATGAAGGTCTGAAACGCTAAATGTGAATCTCTGATATCTGCAAACACAGTCGTGAGTTCGTGCTGTGTGTGTAGATGTGTGCGTGTGCGTGTGAAGTGAAGGTGCTTTTGGTGCTGAGCAGAGAACAGACGGGTGTGAAAGGAAAGTCGATCTGCACTGTGGCTGATCGAGAGAGGGAGAGAGAGAGAGAGAGAGAGAGAGGGAGCACCGGCTTTCACTGCTGCTGTCACTGTGTGTGTGTGTGTGTGTGTGTGTGCGTGTGTGTGTGTGTAGGTGTGTGTGTGTGTGGTAAAATAGCAGCTATAAAAAGACTAGTGTTACTGAACACAAGGTGGGGTGGAAAAAAAAAGGAGAAAGATCAACAATAGCTGATACTCACACACACACACACACACACACGCCTGTGGGTGCACTTTGACCCCGTCAGCTGCCGCCGTGCTAGCTTTGGGCTCCGTGCCGCGCGACAGGTGAGCAAGCTAACGGACGGCCGCCTCGGATAGCTGGGAAGCCTTGCATTTCTCACACACACACACACACACACACACACACACACACACACACACACACACTCACACCGACAAAGAGGGTTAAAAGCATTCGCATGTGCGTGTGTACACAGAGGCACAAGGTCAGGGCCGGGTCGGGTCGGGACCGACACACACACACGCACACGCACACCCCACTCCTTGCATTCCTGCATATGTCAGTTTTGTAATTAAAAGGCTCGCACCTCTTTGTCACTCTCACTGTGAGACACACACACACTGATCCTCCACATTGGCCAGATCTGTGCAGAACAGAACGCCACACGCCCGTTAAAGGTGTAATGTTGACGATACAGAGCGCTGCAGGAATGAGGTCACGGAGCTCAAGAGATTTTCACGTTTTGTTGCTAACAAGCGGCTAAATGAGACGGCAGAGGTTGTCGGGGGACACCAAGCGCCGTCGCGCCGAACGCAGGAACTCACCGACTCACTCGTCCGCCTTCACAGCCTCGTTGGGTTTATACTGCAAACTGTTTCCGACTCAGCTTTGCCAAAGGCTTCTGCAGAAGAGGTGAGCGTTGGAAGCTGAGCGGTGGAAGCCATGTGACCATGGTGCAGCTGGTTTATAGCCTAACATTAGCTTTTAGCTTCCGGAGATTGCTTCAAAATTCATATAAGTGGCGTTCACGTGTGAAGACTATCTTGCTGGACAAAACGTGGAAGTGTCAGTTTATTTTCTGCAATAATACAAAATGCAGTGGAAAAATCCTTCTTTTTTTTTGTTTTTTGTCCGTTGCATTACGAAGCCGTATCAACATAGTGCACTCCAGACTGTATATAAGCTGAGATATAACAGAGATTCAGATTTACCTCCTTGGCAGAACATCCAGGTGGGATGTTTGTCTGGCTGCACGTCTCGTCCGCTCGTGTTTTCACCTTCCTGCAGCGACGCGACACTCAGTGTTTGAACATGCTGCTTAAGGATTAAGTCAGACAATATGATGGCATTTAAATCTTTCATTCTACAGTGCACACACACACACACCAGGCTGTTGGCAGCACTCCAGTGAATACTACAGCCCAGTGTAATGAATAAATGACTGATAACATTATAGAGGAAAAAGCTGCTGGCACACTACCAAATGGATTGTGTGTGTGTGTGTGTGTGTGTGTGTGTGTGTGATACAAAGGTCACTCAGGGTTTACTCAGCCTTTCCTAAACCTGTTTCATCTTTTGTTTTTTGTGGGCATCAACAAAGGAACTTAAGTGTGTGTGTTTTCCTGTTTCCAGTTTTTTCAGACTGTGCACCCCAAAAGACCCTGCAGGCCGGGCCGCCTGTGGCTCAGGAGGTAGAGCGGGTCATCCCTTAACCTGGGATGTGGGAATCTTTGCCACAAAAGGACTACTGAGGCTCATGGGTAGCGTAGCATTTAGAGCCATTTGACATACCAAACGGCCACAAGCACAGGCACACAGACAGAAACCTTTTATTAAAGTATCCGGGAAACTGTCTCTTAAACGAAAGGTGACGTAGCAGCGGCGCCTCCCACCTCACTGCTCTGCAAGGGATCAAAAAGGCCTGATAATGTTTGAGTTTTGCGTTGTCCTCCCCTCGTGGTTGGTCGGTGCGTGGAGCTGGGCGAGGCCGCGGAGGTCCGAGCTCATTACTGCTGATAAACCGGAGAGACACACAAACACGCCGTGACAGAGTGGCGTTTAAATATGGAGGCAGACACCCTGTCTCCATCTTTGCTAGGGTTATGGTGTGTCTGTGTGTGTTCCTGCGTGTGTGTGTGTGTGTGTGTGTGTGCAACAGTCAATTAGAATCAATTGTACCCTCAGCTGTTTGAACCCCCCCCCCATCTTTCCCATTGCTCCGTCTCTGTGTGTGTCTGTCACCTTGTTACCTTGTTATTGCACTGCTGGTGGGTCCCTTTGGTCACTGTGTGTGGGTCAGTTTGGTCGGAGTGTTACCAGTTACTTCAGCACGTCTCCCTTGAGTGGAATGCGTTGCACGTTCTTGCGTCACTCCCTGTCCGAGTTGCGACTCGGTGCGTCACAGCTGACCCTAACCCAGCTTGATGACGTGGGGCTCGGCTCCCGTTAAAGTCCCTGTGTTCAGTTCATGCAGTTGGTGTCAAGCACTCACCCGAAACACTGGTCCCGAAGGTTTGTCTTTCATTGAGGACAGCCGCTGTCGTTAGCTCGGATTCACAGCAGCCACAATGTAGACGGATATCTTATAATCTGGACGAATGAAACCCAAACATCTCACTAGAGTGCCAGTCCACCACCTGGTAGAAGCCTTCATGGGTCAACTTGGTTCCAAGTAACCAGGACCGTACTTACTTACTTACTTGCTTTTAAATGATATTCAGTCTATCTGGGTCTGTGAAAGGTCCTTTTCTGGTGCCACAGGACTCAGGTCTGTGCGTCGGCATCTAAAGTTGTGTTCAGACTGAACACGAAGCAAATTTTAGACAAATTCTTTGGAACTATATGTGTGATTGTTAAGTGTTGCCCGTGCTCTCTCCTTGTTTGGATCAGTTCACGTCGACCACATTTTAGATCACTTCTAATAACATATTACGGACAGTCTTTTACTTGACATACAGAGATCAAATCAAACTTTATTTCTACAGCACCTTTCATACAGGTAAGTGCAGTTCAAAGTGCTTCACAGATGATGAGACAATAAGGCATCATAATAAAATAACAGAAAATGAAAATGGAATAAGATTTATATATATATATAAGATAAACATGTAAAAGTAGTTACTAAAGTCTGTAAAACATTGTTAATCCAAAGCCGGGCTGAAGAGGTTTGACGTTTTCACACTTCCAGCTGAGAGCCTCCTGCAGACTGTTACAGCGGCTGAAAGCTGCCTCGCCAAACCTTTCAGTCTCTGGAACCTCATGCAGACTCAGAGGACCTGAGGGGCCGAACTGGTTAAATACTCCGTCAGCGTGTGACACATATATGGCCATGAAGTGCTTTCAAAACCATTACAATGATTTTAAAATCAAGGCAGGAAAACGTACGGACTGTAAAACAGGCATAATGTGTTCTCACCTTCTGGTCGCGGTCTCATGAGATATATACCCTTTAAGGTTAAAGGTAAGGTTAAAGGTGCTTTTTGTGAAAATGGTTGATGGTCGCAGGTTGCCAGATTTGCTCAACAGGACTGTTAGAGAAAGAAGGGTTTATGAGACCAAACCCACGTTTCTGTTTCGTGTTCTGTTGTCAGCTGTGTGTGTACGTGGTCTCTCATGATGACATGGTGACATGTTTCATGAGGGTGTTGCGGGGCCACCCCTTGCCCTCCATACTTTCTATTTCACAAACTCTGTGTGTGTGTGCGCGCGTGTGTGTGTGTGTGTGTGTGTGTGTGTGTGTGCAAATAGTGCTCACCTTGTTGCAAGACCATAAAGCTGGTGTGATTTTATCAGTGATTGATTGCTCGGTCCTCAACTGAGGCATTAGCAGCTTCCATATCTCCAGGCCCTGACTGCTGAGGGAGTGTGTGTGTGTGTGTGTGTGTGTTTGTTGACGAGTCGATGACTAGTCGTGGTGGTTTGGTTGGTAGCATGACTCTGTCTTGTCTTGTGGTGTGTGTGTGTGTGTGTGTGTGTGTGTGTGTGTGTTACCTGCACTGACAATGAAATGGTGTGTGTATGTGTGTGTGTGTCACATTCCAAGTTATGTTTCTGTGTTTACGTGTCTGCATGTAAACCTGTGTGCTTGTGCATACCACTGCGTGTGTTCAGGCGCCAGTTTGTGCGCCGGCACGTGCACGTGGGTTTGCATGTACGTGTCATTGCGTGTGTGTGTGTGTGTGTGTGTGTGTGTGTGTGTGTGTGTGATGCAGGTTAATGATTGCAGGGTTTGGTGTATGTGTGGCTTCCTGTGGGTTTAAACCGAGCTCTGATAGCGAGGGGGGGGTTACATCAGGACACACACACACACACAAACAGCTGTTATGTAAAGTGTATGACTGTATATAACAGCATAATAACAAAGTGAACACACTGTTTCTCTGACAACAGTGAGCCTCTGAATGTGACACAACTCTCCCTGTTGTTGACTCTTGAGATGACAGAGGCATCGCTCCTTGAGGGCTGCATCTTGGTTTGCAGAATGAAGCACAGACTCAATGCGGCTCCAGGGATGATGGATTAAAATAAAATGGATAGGTGAAAGCTGAAGAATTTTATTCTAACGTAATCATTGTCAAAATGCTGACAGGTTTTCAATCTGCGTCGAAATCTGAACGTGCACGTGTACCTGGTGACTGTACCACATGAGTAATGTCCTAAATAAGGAACGTTTGTGTGTGTGTGTCTGGAGCCAGTCGAACACACCTGTTTGTTTAAGGATGACTACTTTCTGGAGAATCAACAGGCCGAGATTAGTTCACTCCATTGTCCTTTCTTACTTGAATTAGGTTTCCTTTTCTATTTTTCTTCCCACTCACTCACTCACTTTGTAAAGCATTGTAACTACATCAGTCTTGTCTCCCACTGTGTGTTTCTGATCATGTGAGTGGCTGGTTAACTAAATATTAACCAGCCAGAAGACAGTCAGTCCACTGTGTCAGTATGTCCACCACAGCAATTATTCACCGCCATGATACTGTGTGTGTGTGTGTGTGTGTGTGTGTGTGTGTGTGTGTGTGTGTGTGTGGCGCAATAGCTGCAGTTTTTGTCTCCGCACGGGGATAGTGAGACATACCTGGTTACCTGTGCACATGTGTGTGTGCGTGTGTCACTTTTGCTTTGTGCAGTGTGCGGTATTTGTGTTTTTCACTTGTCTCTTTCACGTGGGCTGTCGTGAGACACATCCTGTGGCCATGCTGTGTCTGTGTGTGTCTGTCTGTGTGTGTGTGTGTGTGTGTGTGTGTGTGTGTGTGCCAGGGAGGGTAATTACAGGCTCAGAGCGAGGCCTGGACAAATTACAGAGGATCACACACACACACATATGCACACACTCCCTGCCTCTTACCACCTCTCTCTCTCTCTCTCTCTCTCTCTCTCTCTCCACCCTTTCAACCTCTCGTTGCTTAACACCAAGAGCTCAGTCAGATCAGACCATAACAAAATACACCCCTGTCACACACACACACACAAACACACGAACGTGAAGACACACCCCTTCTCTCGGATTAGGAAACACTGCCACAGAAAAATATCCACCTTAACAAGTCAGTTGGTCTCGTAGTGACTCACACAAACCGTATTATCTGCTAACAAAAGTGAAAATCCGACACGGCGTCGAGCCAATTCTGCTGGTCTCCAATTTAACTTGTTGTAGGGTTGGTGTTCAGTCTGAAACTGCAGTGAAATATGTGACATTTTATTACCCTTAATCCCCTCTCTCTCTCCTTAAATCCACAATTTGTTTTGCTCGTTTTGACTGCGATTGCAGTTGGTTTCATGGGGCCAAATGATGGGTTTGCCAGCATTTGGCCTCAGTGATTGTTTCATACAGGTTTCATACAGCCCTGATCCGCTGCCTACTAGCACATTGCCCTGCTGTCTGCTATTGGCCAACAGTGTCATGTAACTGTTTGTGTTTTCTACCTGTGTGCTTTGGTTCACGGATTTTTGGTAATGAAATATTTGAAATCTCACGTGACCGGTGACGGACACGGCCCGAGGTTACTGCAGAATCGTGTTCTTTCCCGGCGCAAATTTTGAAATAGTTGTTAGAGTTGTTTCTCTGCTAACATGACAATGTGCTCAAATCTTACTGTGCAGTACAGTAGTAGATACCCATATATTTAAAATTCTAGACAGAAAACACCTGGAAACATGTGTATGTTCCTCATAAAGAAGTTGGGTGAATGAAAGAGGGTTTGAGATGCTACACTGTAAGAAGAGCTGATGTTTCTGAAAATGTTGGCGTTCATCACTTCTTCAGAACGCTGGATGCTTTTCGTTTCTTGCTGCGTGTTGTTAAAGACAGCACTGAAATGCAAAAGACACAAAGTCATTAAAAAAAAAAAAAATAAAGAACAAGCTAACGTCCTTTTTGCTGTCCCTTTCCTAAAAACGGTGCTTGAAACGCCACATGAACACTGAGCCTGATGTGAGTTCCACTTCCCTTGTGGAACATAACTGACTTTAACTTCATGAAGTTAAAGTCAGCTCCCTGCTAGCTGGCACGCTAACACAAAACATGGACGCCGTGAGCTCCAGGCGATTTGTCGTTGTTTTTATTGAACGTGAGAGAGTTTCGGACTGTCTCCCCTATCTCCGCTCATCAAAAGGTCAGAGGTCAGATAAGGCCTGTCCGCTGGGAAATGGAGTGGGGGAAGAGGCGGAGGAGGTGGGAGGGGTCACCTGATGACAGCACAGGAGGAAGAGGAAGGCAGAGGGGAAGTAGTTAGTGTTACTGGCGCTACTGGTGTTGATTGGAAGGTGTTTGATAAGTGAGGCTGTGAGTTAATAAGTAACTAAAGGTCTGCTGGGTAATGGGTTCGGGGTTCAGTTCCCTCTCTGTGGGGGCAAGGGGGGCTAATATTGATTGGTTCCGGGTCTGATTAGCTTTGAGGGCTACTCATGTTAACATGAAGCACTTTGGGTAAAACCTTTATCACAACATCCTAAATCCTAAAGTCCTTGTTCTTACACCACTTAACATTATACATTTTGTGTGCGTGGTAATGTCGGACGCTGGTGGTGCACCTTCACCTTTTCACCTCACGGGGGAATCATGCTGCACTTGTCCTGATTGATTTTCTCAGGGAGAACAACTTTAAAAAACTGAGGGTCCAAACACTTCAGGCTTCCTCACATAAGACCATCCACCATCAGCAGTCCAGGCTGACCCGTCTCAGCTCTTATGGTAATCTAAGAGGTTGCTGTTGCCCCAACGTGTGTAGTGACACTTTTCAGGTGGAGCACACGCCAGTGCATACGCACGAATTTGACTTTAGCTGCACCACATGACTGACATCCCATAGGGGAGAAACCTTCATGCACGGATTCTTCAAGTAATCCACACTACTCCATCACATAACTTTGCATAACGTTTGCTATGTTTATGCTGAGCATCCATCCAACCTTTTCCAACTCCTAAAATGGAGACTTTTGAAAACGCTGCTGCCCCCATTTTAGTTTGAAAAGGCCGGGGTTGCGTTGCAGCGAGGATGGGCGGAAACGGAGCCGCTTCAACACGATGCCGCAGGCACCCAAATCTTTATTTATCTTCATTTAGGCCTCATCCAGTCTACTAAGTTTTTGTTTTAAAAGCGTCCACACCATGCTAGCGATTTATCAATACTATATCTAGATTATTGAAAATGCTGCTGCGGGCCCCGTTTTTAGTTTGAAACCGTTTACCGTTGTAAAACGATGACTCAGACGCCCTCTGTAAACATTAGAGATGAGGCCGTATCAGGGTCCAGGAACAACAGCAGCACCATGTGACAGATAACCCAGTAAACAAACTCTTTATTCTGTTCTGTATCAAAGTCAGTATTGTCATCAGGCTTATTTACTCCCATTCAGTTCTTAAACAGCGCAAGACTTCTAATGTTAAACGTCCACACTTTGAAAGAACTGTTTTTTAAGTTTAGTTAAGAATCTGGTTACTCATCTGATTTCCATATTTTCCCCTTTAATACAAGTGAAATTCTAAAAGACGTGCATCATCGTTTGTAGTAAGGCCTGGACTTGGTCGTCGCTCGTTCTTCAGTAACTCACAGATTTTTAATGATGGTGGCTGAGTTAAAATGCATGCAAGTGCCCGACCAATCAGAAACGTTCCTGTTCATGTTTGGAAGGTACTACCCCACCAGCAGGGATGTTTTTGGTGGGTAAAATAATGTACCCAGATCTTAGTTAAGACACTTGTTCCTGCGGCGGAGTTCCTCCAAGAGGTTCCTGCAGTCGAACCCGTCTCCTGTCACTTTTAGTCCGACACTATAACACGTGTACTTACATTTATTAAAAAGTGGTCTGACCAGTACTCAGTTGTACAGGAATCTAACATGTAAATACTCCGTTACAGTGTGTTGGCCTCTCCTAATAAGAAACTGCACAGTCAGATTTGCATACTGTTGTTTGCCTCCTTTGTCCTCAGACGTTATGAAGTCCTGTGAGTCTGTAAAACATGTTACTCTTTGAAGGTATGTGCTAAGAGGAGCTATTACACTCACTCTTCCCCTTTTACTCAGACTCTCTTCGCTTCCTCCGCCTCCCTCTTTCTCCTCCTCCTCTGTCCTTCTCCCGCGTCTGTAATTAGCCGTGTGTTAAACTTGCTGAACAGCGGTCAGGAATGCCCCGACAAGCTCGTAAAGATGACCTCAAACTCCCCGAGACGCCGCCAGCAAACAGGTTTAACCTCCCTGCTCATACAGTGCACGAGGATGAATGGATGGATGGAGGAGACAAGGGAACGAGGGGGAGGGGAAAGGCAACTTCTGACAGAGACAGACATAAAAGAGAAAAGATTTCTGCGTAGGCCAACTATCGCTTAGATATAGTTTCTGATAAAGTCGGGCAAAAAGTCGCTGAACCAAACTGAGCTGAAGCAATGAAAATGTATTTAAATGAAAAAGAACTGGCCTAACTAAAATAAAATAAGGCTGAACTGAGAAAGGCTCATAAAATAAGCCTATTGGATCTAAACAACATTTGTTATATAATAACTACACTAAATTTAATGCCGTTAATGTTCATTCAAGACGTTCCAGAGTGAAACTGTAATGTGTTTTCTCAGAATTGATCTGTTGGAACATGTAAAACCAGGTAATTGTTTAATAATACATATATATATTATTAATAGAATAAATCAATTTAAATATGTAGGTATTAAACAATAAAATGGAGCCTAATTCACACTGACTCCCATTTAATTAACATTATTTATTCCTGTTTTTGGATGTGAAACGTAGCT
>JAVQJF010000564.1:0-20824 GCA_036023855.1 Gadopsis marmoratus
CTTCTCCTCTCAAGCCTCTTCCCCTTCTCTGCGCTCCAGGTGCTGCTTATAAGTGCCTCCTCATCTGTGCACCCTGGTGTCGATAGGTCGGGATCACGTCACCACACCTTGTTCTGGTCACGCCCCCATCGCCTCACAGGTGTCTGTCATCACTTTGATTACCTGGGAAGGAAACAGGGCAAAACCAAACACCTTCCATACTCCCATCCCCCTCTAGATACCACGGCACGTAACAATGTTATAAATCCATCTGAAATACTCACATTTGGTCAATGGGAGAAATTATATTTCCCCTCTGACACAAACTTCTTAACATCGGCCTTGACAGCTGTCAGGCTTATTCCCAAGCAGTCCTCCAAAGATTGGTTTGACAGTCGGTACCTCTCATTAGTCTTGATAGTGTTATTCATCTTTGAGAACGCAGATTTGCATGTATAGGTTGAACCGAACATAGTGAGCACATACATAACCAACGTCTTCAGTGTGCCGTAGTCTTGGGGACAAGCTGTGTAAGGAATTTCTTCATATTCTCTGTGACGTTGCTCACACCCACTGTCTTTAGCATGTTGAAGTGCAACAGCCTCAATGATAATAAATCTACGTAGAATAGATCAAGTTTGTTCCCAAAGGCATGAAGCTTTTCCACCATATCCACCACGGATTTTCCTTTCCCCTGTAGATGCAAATTTAGTGCATTCAAATAAAACATGTCTGCTAAAACAGCCAAAATGTCTCGATTGCTACCTGGTGGCTGGCTGCAGTATAGGTGTTAGGAGTCTGTTCACACTGATATAGGCTAATAAAAATAACATTAATTTGTAAGATAGTGAAAATATTTAACAATACTCTGCTAATTAGGCCTAAATATATACTTTTTTAAATTATTATTTGAAAGTCCATGCCCCACAGTGTCTGCTTAGAAATATTCTGGCCCTTGGACAAATGTAGTTGATGACCACTGCTCTAGACAGTTGAAGTTCTACGTGATTGCAGTATGTATAGAGCGCCCCGGTCCAATCCCCTCACCACTCAACAAACATTCCCCCAGTTTGGCTCTCATAGGATGGCCATTCTCTGGTCTCTGTCGGTCTGCTGTGGTTCGCTCTCTTGCTCTTGATATTCTTTCTCTCCTTCCTTTTTTCTCCCCTCTACTGAGGTGCTTCCTCCTATTGATGAGCATGCTCCACACCATTGCTTGGTTCGTCACTGATCAACACACCCACTCTGAGCCGCCTCTTTGCTGCACAGGTGGCAAGTACCGATTACCTGCAGAGTGGACAAACCACAGACAGACAATACAAAAACCCTTCCACCATCTTGACAACCCTAACTCATAACAAAGTATGATAATTAAATTACACATTTATTACAGTATACACAAGGCACATTCAAATTCTCAAATAAATGTAACTTGCACGTGCTGTATCCTTTACATGAAACTTGTGCCGTGTTCTGTACGTTTTCATCTTATACTTATGAAGATCTTAAGAGAATCCCACTTACCCTGTTCAAGATCATTTAAGATGTAATTGTGCTGCAATTAATTTTCTTTTTCAGAGATAGGAATTGTGTGTGGGTGGGGAGTCTCAATACTTGCCGTTGCTGCCTAATGGAATGGACCCACTGAGGTTAAATCACCAGAGCAGATTTACATATTATTTATGTTTTTTCAAAGTGATTTTCAAGTACATTATTACTTCCTCAATCTCCCAATTAAATTGAGGTTTTACTTGTTAAAGAAAGGTCCAGGATCCACAGTTCAAAAGTTGATATCTAGCAATCTGTATATTGTTTTTTCTTTAATTTGTCATCCTTTTGTAGGTGTCTTTTTAATCAACTCAGAGAAATAATTAAATTACATTACATACTCCTAGCACCTCCCTCTGTTTAAGATAATCTTAACGTTTTTTTATCTCACTTTTTATGAGTAACCCAAAGCTTTTTCAGGCTTTGTGGTAAATGACTCTCAAACTTAACCTTATGGTTAAGGTTGAGAGCGCTCATGGGTCCCACAGACAATCTCTGGCCATTTCTTCACCTCCTCCTCATCAGTATTCAGCTCTTCTCCCTGCCACTCCCTTTCAGTCATTCTCTGTGGACCTATGAACGACCTGCAAGGCTAACTGCTTCACTTAGAGCAGAGTTCTTAGAGGACCAAAGTTGCTGTTTAAGGCCCAAATGGATGGACGTAAGCATCTCACCAACTTAGTACCTCCTGTCACGGTCCGTCCAGTGGATGGTCACTTCCTGTTTTAGTTTGTAGAGTTTCTATGTTATTTTCTGTGTGGTTACTTTACTTCCGGTCATTTGTCCCATTTTTTACCACCAGCCTGATTAGATCACCTGTGCCTCATTACCTGACCCCACTTCGTGTATTTAAGCTCAGGCACTCCCTGGGGTTATTGCCAGTTTTTCTTAGCACATAGAATATAATTTAAAACCATTCTCCTCACCTATAAAGCTCTTAATGGTCAGGCACCATCAAATCTTCTTCTTCTTCATCTAGTTTTATGGCGGTTGGCATCCATTTGGTGCATTACCACCACCTTCCACTCCGGAGAGTGGAACAGACAATAGACTCAATAACTGCATCCCTCTGTCTGCTCAGGTCTCCCCGGTTCCACCATCCTATCTGAAAGAGCTCATTCTACCCTATTACCCCATTAGAGCACTGTCCTCCCACAATACAGGGCTCCTTGTGGTTCCTAGACTCTATAAAAGTACAATGGGAGCCAGCCAGAGCCTTCACTGTAAGAAAAGAAATTGTAGAAAAACGGAGAATGTCCTGGCAGAAAATTACCAGTACATTTTCCGTACTCCATGCAGTTTTTAACATTACGGACTCTTCCGTCAACCGTCACACGGAAAATTCTGTAGATTCTCTGTATACCCTCTGTACCATTCACGGACTTGCAGTTTATTATCTGTAGTAAAATTTCTTCACGGCTGACGTTCCAATCTGTACCATTTCCATGGACAGTCTCTTCAAAGCTGAAACAAACTTCTGCACAGTCACTAGTAGCCTACATTTTCTGGTAAATATGTATTTTCTTCCACTCTGGTATCCATCACTAGACCAATGTAATGTTCTAATATGATCAACAGCTAATACAGCAAAATGATCATGTAAGTCCATGACGGTATATACAAATTGAACCTGTGTATTTTGTCTTCAAATCATTTATTTCAGCTCTTGTACACAATATTCACAGCTCTGTGTCTATCTGTGCCTCTCTCTCTGTGTGTCTGTCTGTCTGTCTCTCTCTCTCTCTCTCTCTCTGTGGAGTCTGGATTCGGGATCTGGTTCTGCGCAGTCTGGATGCACACGGGTCTGGTCGAGTGCTGCTGCTACTGTTATTATTAGTGTAGCTGTTGTTGAACTACTAATACAATTGGTTGTTTATTTTAATGTCAGTAACATTGTAACTGCCATTGCTTTGCATCTTCTGTATGTGGAATTGTACTGTGCTACTGTGTGTTCTCTTTCATCCTGCTCTCACGCTACCTCTCCTCTCTTTTTTCTCTCTCTACCCAACCGGTCGAGGCAGATGACCGCCCACCCTGAGCCTGGTCCTGCTTGAGGTTTCTGCCTGTTAAAAGGCAGTTTTTCCTTGCCACTGTCGTCTAGCGCTTGCTCATGGTGGAAATGTTGGTTCTATACATATAGAGTTAGTTTAGACATGCTCTATATTAACAAGTGCTATGAGATAACTCTGTTATGATATAGAGCTATATAAATAAAATTGAATTGAATTGAACAATCGCAAAAGTGCATTCAATGGCTTTTGTGTACTTTAAACTGATTAACAGACTAAAACACTGAAATTACAAAAAACTCATCAACACTGTGCAAAGCACCATTTAAAAAGTGCTTGTTTTTTAGAAGCCCTTTTATTTGCTTTTAATAGCAACAAACAAAATAAAACATTAAAATTAAAATACAATCAGTAATGAGCAATGTACCTGTACAATAATGGTGTTGCACCAAAGGCCACAATAACATTAATAACTTCGAAACAACTTGCAAGATTTAATACCATTTTCAAATACATGACAAAAAACAATTACAAACAACAACCCAAATCTGGAATACAAAGACAGGGCTGCAGTCTTTATCATCAGTAACAATTTCTGTGCTACATAACAAGGCTAATGTCACCAATGTTTCAATGTTGGTGCCATTTTTCTTTAACAGAACATACATATTAACCTCTTTGTCATTCAAGTACTAAATGATGGTACTGTTAAACACTTTAATTGGCGTGGTTCTGCAACAAAGCTTTCTATTGTTGAGGGAAGAGCAAGGGGGAAGTGACAGGCAGGGTCTGTGTGTGTGCGCATGCACTCTTGTTACCTCTCTCCATGACACAGTGTGAGCAAGCTACTGAATATAGCCTTCTGTTTTTCTTTTCTTCTGCATGTTCAGTCGAGCAAATTCCATTTTGAGCTTTGAAAAAGATCTCATATTTTCCATGGATTTTCAAAGTTGTTCAGTTCGTACAGGAACTGCAGCAGTCTTGGAGGAATGTGTAGTCGTTTTGTTCATTTCATCTCAGCCTTTGACCCTCATTCAGGATTTATTCCCCCGGAAAACTCTTGTAGAAATGGAGTTTCTTTTAGATACACAACTAATGAAATGAATGAAACTGAACCACAGAGTAACATGCTGACCAAGCTGAGATGGAAAAATACACAAATAAACTTCAAGACTTTTGTAGTATATTTGAGTATTTTTCCATTACAGTATTGAAATCATTTAAGGATTTTAATACTACTTTACATTGTGCCTAAATGTGCTAAAATTTTGAAGTTATCAAATTGCCATCCTTTATGCTTTCCACTCTGGCCATTGTATTTATAATGCCACAACGTTTCCAATGGTCTCCATTCACATCTCAGTCTTTCTACCGATATTCAACATTGTTCAATTTAATAAATCAGCAACACAATATGCTCTGTGCACAACATTTCAAAACATAAACAATATGTTGCTTACCTTTGTATGAATTCCAGGCTAAGTGACATCTCCTTTGGGTATTTTTTGTTTAAGACATAAAACAAAGAAAGTGTAGCTCTGGGTCACAATGAGGGAGTTGATGTGGTCATTAACAACATCCTGATCAACAGCAACTTTGAATCGCCCATCACCTAAACAACAAGATGTTACATGTCCACTTCAGAAAAACAGTCCATAAATAGTTGTTTAAATCTTCCATACTCAATTTGGTTCTCTGTACATCATTTGTTAACAAGCATAAAATTTCTCGAACAGGTATTCAGCAACCAACATCTTTTTCTCTCGACATTTTGTTTCTTAGACTCTAAATTTTACATACATTTAAAGATTTTGTCCACACCATTCTACAGAGTCCTGAGCACTATTTCAAATGTTTCAAATTGTTTATATCTTAGGGTTATCTTTCGGAACGAGTGAGACAATTGGATAACAAGCTAATGTGTTAGCTAGCTTATCTTTCGATAAGCAGAGGAGCTAAACTACCGTAGCTGATCAGCTTATTTAAGATATAAACAAAAGTGTAATGGTGGCTGATATCAGAAAACATACCTTACACACCAGCTCCTCTGCTGAGTCGGGAAGAAGCTCTGTTTCCAGCGATGTGGCAGGGAGCAAAGTAGCTGAAGATTGGAGGCTTCCTGCATTTTTGCCAATGCAGGAAGTGCATCCATTGCATTACTGCCACCTTCAAGTGACCCCTGGCTCTCTACAAGTACACAAATCACTCTTGCTCCACATTTCTCTGAGGTATATATATCAAAGAAACCAAATATAAAAATATTCTAGAAAATATTCTAATATAAGTGTGCAACTGTCATACATGAATTCATATACTGATTTGCGGATGTACAATACATTTTTGATAAGGGTGTGTGAATGTGTTTTGTGCAAAAGGTGTAACTGCTGTGTTGTGTTTGTGGGAGAGATACAAATTCTACAGGTTTGCTGCTTTGTAAAGTATTTTTCTGTGTGAATTTAAATTTACTGATACAAATGTGTGACTATTTTCTAAAATCTCCACTTTCACAGGTGCTCAGGTGTTTTGCTCCAATAATACCTTCATAAGTATTGGACAGAAATGAGTAGTAGTTCACCCCCCACCTTTCCAAAAAAATTAAGAATAACTCAAAGAGTAGTTCATTTTACTGACGAGATTTAAAGATCTAGTCACTAAAACGAACCAGTTCTGTCATCACCATAGTGATTGCTATGAGATAACTTTGTTATGATATGGCGGTATATAAATTAAACTGAGTTGATTTGAATTGGCCCTTCCTCTTGCACATTTCACACTTAGTGGGGGTTCTTACTCCCACAATGCAATGCGTTGTAAAAAATATGGGTAAAACACCTGTGAAAGATCACTACGGAAAATTCTTTCATTTTAATACGTTATACTTGCCCCTATTTTTATGGACATTAGAGTGTTCAGCTATCAAGCTCTTCTCCTGTGGAACCAGCTCCCAGTTTGTGTCCGGTAGGCCAACACCCTCCTCACATTCAAGAGTAGGCTTAAGACTTTCATCTTTGATAAAGCTTATAGTAGGGCTGACTCAGGTGAGCCCTGAGCTACCCCTTAGCTATGTTGCTATTGGCCTAGTCTGCCAGGAGACTTCGCATGATGCACTGAGCTCCTCCTCTCTATCTGTATGCTCTCGTATGCCGTTATTGCTTGTTACTAACTCAGTTGTTCCCCAGAGTTGAGTCTGGATCTGTGGATGCGGACCACCTGCTGCTCTTCTTGCTCTAGCTGTACAGCCACTGCTGCTATTATTGTTACTGTTCTTGTCATTAGGATTACTAATATTGCATTGCTATTACTATTATTTTTATTAATGCTAACATCAGTACCATTGCTTACACTATTGCTTTACATCTGTGCGTGGAACCGTACTGTGCTACTGTGTGTTCTCTTTCTTCCTGCTTTCACTCTCTCACTCTACCCCCACCCTCTTCCCCTTTCCCTCACTCTCTTACTCAACCCAAGCGGTTGAGGCAGATGACCACCCACCCAGAGCCTGATTCTACTTGAGGTTTCTGCCTGTTAAAAGGGAGTTATTCCTTGCCACTGTCGCCTAGTGATTCCTCATGTTGTGAATTGTTGGGTCTCTGTACATAGTAGGTCTAGTCTTGCTCTATATGAACACGTGCTATGAGATAACTTTGTTGTGATATGGCGCTATATACATTTAATTGAATTCCAGCTTTACTTGTATGAGACTGTGTATTGTATCTCTTGTATCCCTGTGTATTACTGCCTGCCTGTTTCTTGGAATCTGCCATAGTCCTGCTCCCTGTCGATTCTGGTTGCCTCTCTGGTGTTTTTGGATTTTGGATTGTTTCTGGATGTATGATTACCCTGGTCTGTACTGAATTGTTTGCACCGTGTTTTCTCAATCAAGTAAATTACTGACTGTTCCCTGTGGGTTCTCTGCTATTGGATCCAACTGTATCCCTGGGTTATTACACCTCCTTTATTTCCTTCCCTCCCAATTTCTCGTCATTAATCACTTTTTCCTACATCTCCCTCCTTCCCTTTTCTCTTATTCACCTCTTTCACTCCCTTCCCCTCTCCCTGCGGATCATTTCTGGCCTGTTTAGGTATGCATCATCAAGTGCACATTTAGAGATGTCAGAGAATTTATTGTTCTTCCCTCGCCTTCATCTCCACCTTCTACTCTCTGGCTTGTACTCACACATCTCTCTGTTGCTCTCTCTCTCCTGTAGAAAACGCAGACTCCGCAAATGTTTTTATTTTTTTACATTCATATCTCTCGTTTCCCAGAATCCCTTTGGGCGTGACAGTCACTGCTGACAACTGTGACACCCTCCACGGTCATCATTCCCTGAGAAATGAGCTGATGTGTGCACATGTTTATGTGTCTATGTATTTTCAGTTTGTGTTTATGTGCGTGACTCAGAGGGTTAATATGTGGGATCCATCTGTGTACATGTCTGTGAGCCAGTTCATCTAAGCGCATATACATGATTGGACATGCTTGTTTCTATGTGCAAAATGATGTATTGACTAACCTGCATGTGCATGTTTGTGATAGCATTCAGGATATTGTGTTGATCCCAGCTGCGGGGTGTGGTAACTGGCAAGTCCACCCAAAGAATACAATTGTCCAGAACGTTTTTAGTGCGTTTATTACACCAATCTCAAAACAAAATAAACTCAGCTTTTCGGTTCAACTTAAAGAGGTGCCAGAAAGCACAAAGTCCTCGATGGGTAGTGGTTCCGTTCTCTCTTCTCCTCTATGTATGAATGGTGATCGTCTTTTCTTTCCTCCACTCTTTCCGCCTCTTCTCTTTTCCCGTGTCTCGTCTCCAGTGTCTCTTTATACTACACCTCCGTAGGTCCCGCGACTCCCGCCCTCGTCAGCTGAATGAACGGCAGGTGTGTCCACTCCCAGGTCTCCATTGGCTGCAGTCTCTTGACTGGGATGAACACACCTGCCACCACTTTCCCCAATCGGCGTCGGATCCGCTGGCTGGAGTCTGGCCGGGCCACGCCCCCCCCCTCCTGGTCCACCACAATATATACATTATGGTTTGTACAGTACAGTAAATATATGTACATGTGTATGCTGCCGTTTTCAACTTTTTTCAAGGTTATAAGAAAATAATAAATTGCAGTAATGTGCCTTTGTAGAGGACAGACGAAGGGTTTACTCTGTGTCTTCTGCCATTCCAACAGGTTAAAACAGAGAGCCAAGTTGACAGTCTGAGCTAAGGCATTAGCAGTAGATCACTAGAGCGTAAGACGCAAACCTTCCAGTGATTGTACTCACTTCCAAAATGCCAGTGTCCATTTTTATTCCATCACATTTGAGCACAGCACACAATTCTCAATTTACTGGGTGGAATAAATTTCCATTATCCCATTAACCCTCAGCCTCTAAATAATTTACTTGTAGTGCACAGGAGATGAAGGCACAATTAGTTATAAGAAGCAAAAAAGGACAGAAATACAAACTGGGCATTATAGCTGACATGTAACGTACCACTGCTACTTTATGATCATCTGAAATCTAGCTTGTTTGTAATAGCATTCATCTTAATCATCATCGTTGCAAAAAGTATAGCAACATGTGATTCCTATTTTGAACATTTTACTCACCAAAGTGATGGGAGAAAAATAATCACTGCTTCAGGTTAGCAGCTCGAGGCTACATTAGCTGAACTGTTAACGGTCGAGTTGCATGTAGCTGGCATGTTTCGAGAAGGAAGAAGAATACATAGGATAAAAAAATATATAATCTCTGCGTCAATTTTGATTTCCTCTTTTCCAATGTTACAGAAGTGCGATGTTAAATTGGTGGAGTGTTCTTTTAACATGCATCCTTTGATTCTGTTTGCCTGCCTGCTGGCTATGATTCCTTCCTGCTCCCTTTTTAGATTTGTTTGTCTCTGCATTGAATCAAGCCGTGATTTCAAATAAATTTGGTGACTTTGCCCATATCATCTGACTGCTTGTGTTTTTAGCCACACATCTCAACTATTAACAAATGTCGAAAATGAATTGTTAACAATTGTTGGGGATGGACTTTTCAAGTCAGAATAAAACATTTGCACTGTGTGAAAGGGTTCATACGCTTGCTATTTTTAAGTAATACACTTATACAACACAGAGAGAGGGAAAACAGAAAACTGAGAATATAGGCTCAAAGGGAAAAGTGAAAGTGTGTGATGCAACCAGAAAGAAGGTGATGGGGAATGCAAGATCCTCCATTTATACCTCTGCAGACATTTCTTTTCCTGTATTGCTGTTTTTCATATTTCCACTTCATTTTTATTTACTACATACACTCACCGACCTTTATTACACTGTAAAACCCGATGAGTTAGTTAGACTCAAACTGTTTGAGGAAACCGATTGCCTTGAACCATATAAGTTTATTAACTCGAACAATTTAAGCATGTCAAATGATTTGATTTAAGTACACGTAACTCCAATATGTATTGTTAAGGTAACTTGGGTAAATACATTTATGGCTTATTTGTTACTACTCACTTCATTTGAGGAATCCAATTGCCTTAAACCTTTTAAGTTGAATTAACACAATATAAAACACAGATGTCTGCCACAACTGAAACTATTTATTTAGATGAATGAAATGAAAACAGTCATCACAGACTACATTTCAATGTTCAAAGCTCTCAATAAAGTTTGAACAGGTGTACCTAATAAAGTGTATATGTATAATACAATAATTTGTACATTACTGAAAAATCATAATATGTTTTTGTGATGTCCATGGATGTCTGATAAAATGTCTTAAACCATTTGATAATGATGGTGTTCAAATTAGCAATCAAGTGTCAACATTTTCTAAGACTTTCCTTAAGACTGCATGTGGATGACAAGCACAGTCAAAAGAGAACTGTGCCATGAACATGAGCTTGAGAGATTAGAATGCATAGAAGAACTTAAACAACATGAGCAAGAACACACATAATTTAAAGCTGCAAGCAGTGATGATCGGACCCTCGCACATGTCTGCACGTCGGGGCATGCAGCATTCACTGCTTCGAGAGCGAACACAAGGCACAGAGATGTCAACTGGGAAAAACGGAAGATTCCCAGCCTCACAGGTGGCATTTTATAAACACATCGTGCATCTTAGCACCCAGGAAAAATAATCAGGGTTATACTTAACACTAAACACTTTTATGCACCACCCAAGTGTTTTTCACAGTTTTAGGTGAATGAGAAAAACATTTATTTCACTTACAGTTCTCTATGTTTTGCTGTCATGTATGGTCCCGCTGATTTCTCAGGCCTCTCAGAAATATTTAAGAGGTCAAAAGACAGTGTGTGTGTGAGCTGAGAGCGGAGAGATATTTTTCATATTCATATTTCATATGCATATACACACATATGTAAAATAAAGATATATTTATATTGTATTTACTTGCTACCAGCTCCCAGTTTGTGAATGGAAGGTAGACGCCCTCCTCACATTTAAGTGTAGGCTTAAGACCTTCATCTTATTAATTAAGAGCCCCACAGGGGACTGTCCTGTCTCCATTCCTATTACTCTGTATCACCTGCAGACGTTCTTGGAGTCTACAGTGGTGGAGATTCGCAGGAGTCTGAGTACAGGGAACTGGTTGATTACTTTGTGGAGTGGTGCAGCAGGAATCACCTCCTCCTAAATGTCAACATAAACAAGGAGATGGTGGTCCATTTTAGGAGGACTAGAACTGCAACCAAGCCCATAAACATCATGGGCGAGGAGGTTTGTACTGTCGAGCTCTACAAGTACTTGGGTGTTCACTTCAATAACAGACTGGACCAACACCGATGCTGTCTACAAGAGCAGACTCTATTTTCTGAGGAAGCTTGAATGTTTCAATGTATGCAACAAGGTGCTGGAGATCTTCTACCGGTATGTGGTTGAAAGTGTTCTGTGGTCTGCTGGGGGAGTAGCATCAGTGCCAGAGATGCCAGCAGGATCAATAAACTCATTCACAGTCAGTGAAGAGCAGAAGGTCACTGAGCAAACTGCTCTCCATCATGGACCATCCATCCCACCCCTCCATGACACACTACAAAGACAGAAGAACTCATTTTCCAACAGACTCATTCAGCTCTGCTGTTCCACCATAACTCTGTACAACAGGTCACATCTGTGTGACAAGTGAACACACTGTGGCACTACCATCTGTACATACAGTTTATAAAATACAGATAGTGTATAATACAGATATTTGTATATATGTTGCATTTTAGGATATGGATTCAAGAGGCTTTTTGTTTTTTTAAGTCTAGACAAGACACATCTGCCATGCAAATTTTGTACATTTCCTTTACATTTAAAGGTGAGGGGGGGATTTTAGACACTTGTAGGGGGCACTATGGAGTCATTTTGCCACACACATATCTAAGACCCACACCAGACACCAAATGAACCCCTTCTGCCATGTACAACAAGTTTCATGAGTGTTCAAGCATCCTTAACCCCTTAACAAACTGCTTCCTGTTTGATAAACGTACTTGAGGTCCTTGACTTTGGTGGTCCATGTTGTCCAGCGATCTGCTAAACTCCCGCTCCTGAGACATGAAAGTGAGGTTATTTTCCTCTCACCGGCCCCCCGTCAGTGTGCTATACAGCTACTATTACATGTAGCTATTATTGTAAAATGAACAGTTGATTTTTCTCTAAGTCCCTATCGGAGCACACGTCATGTCCGTCAGGTCCTACATCAGCTCCTGGAAAACCAACTTTTGTCAAGACGGAGAAGTGCAAGTTTATTCCACCTCCCCTAAGGTTCAGTTTCTGTACGTAGAGTCGGTCTAGACCTGCTCTATATGAACAAGTGCTATGAGATAACGTTTTTATGATATGGCACTATATAAATAATAAGGAATTCAATTGTATTTTCCAGGACCTTGGCCTGTCTCCTGACTTTGCTGCCTGTTTTTTGTATATGATTGCATTTTTATATTTTGTTTGAAATGTTATTTTTTACCCTGTATGGTTCTGACCATTTTTCCTTCTCAATCACCACTTTGCTGAAATAAAACCTCTGACTTTTGAACTGAGTTTTTGCAATCTGCTTACTCAATTCACTTTGCCTAAACACAACACCTGCACGGTCATCATGTTCTGCCTGCCTTCCAACCCCAGCCAGCCTCTCCTTCCACCCATCTTCACTGGATCTCTTCCACTCACCGGCTCCCCTATCTTCTTCTAATTCCCTTCTTCAATAAACCAGCTTTAATTTTAATTTTCTCCGGTGTCGTGTCCTACACTTGGGTCCTCCCGTTAACATGTGACACACTTCTTTCTCAAATGTATTATTTCAAGGCTCAAGTGATTCAAGTGATTCCTTATCAATTTCTCCCATTCCTCCATCTTTCACTTAATAAGACATATGCTGGATTTAACTTATTATTTTTCCAAACAAGCAGACAGACCAATTATTCTGTATTGTGCCAGGATTGGTGCTCCACAGCTCCATTCTCCATCCACATGCCCAGGAGCCTCTAGAGAGGAGCACCAAGACCTCGCAGAAATATAATAATGGCTGAAGATAATACCAGCCAGGCCCTGAGAGAGACGTACTGTTTGTTCCACTGATATTAGCCCCCCCAATATAAGATGGTGGGTTTTTTTGGTCCCTGCGAAGAAAATAAGGTCATTCTAGTGGAGAGAGGCTCTGTGTTAAGAGACCAGTGAAGAGAAATTTGAAGGTGTTAAAGTGATGAAATAATCTTTCTGCTGGTCTCCTTCATTCTCATCTTCCCACTCACAGCTGCCTCCACTGTGGGAACAGAACATGTTGTGCTGAGAAGTGACATTTCAAATCTCATCTTGACTGATGCGACAGCAGCAAAGTACAGCTAACTTTAAGACAACTCTGGAAATGTCTAAAGCCATATTGTTATTGCTACCATGAAGATGGCTGGTGTTATCCTACCACAGATTTATGATTTTCTTCCTCCTCCATCTTCATCAGCACCATTTGTCATTTTCTAATCAACCATTCCTTTACATGTCCACGATGTCTCGCTCCTCTTTATCATCATCAATCTACCATGCCCTGGTCTCACCTTATCATCTCCTGTTCCTCCATTACAGTACTTCAAACCTCCTCTTCTCTATCAACACTCCACTCCTGCCATCACAAAAACCACTATTCTGCTCACATTCAGCCATTCCTCTTACATTTTCTCTTGGTCCTCATCTTCTCATCTCCCATCACTGCCCTCAACCCCTGGCTTAATTCCTTGTCTTCATCATCCTAATCATCACCATCATCTCCCCCACGGTCCCCGGGGCACAGTATTTGTATGTGTTGGATGTGCTGTACACTATAAAAGCTGTATGCTAATGCACCAGAAGGCTGCAGAGCATTATGGTGAGTGGACCAATTTCAGGAGTGCTTGGCCACATTTTATTACAGCTCATAAGCCCAAGGTCAGCTGCGTACGATGAAGAGGCAAGAGCATCCAGTGCAGTGCTCGAATTATTTATCACCCCACTCTGGTCTGCTCTGAATCTCTTTACTGTTTCCTCTCGTGTGTTCAAGCGCAGTCCACATGCTGATTTCTGATGAATTGTATTGTAATTTATGGCTCTCTTTTTACCCTGTTATATTTTTTCCCAGGTCTCTCTCCACATCTCTCTTTATCTTTGTATCTTATGTATCTGTGAACACTTGTAATTTTCCTCCTCAATCACTTCAGTTAACCCTATCTCACCTCCTGTCATTTTTTCATTACTTAAAATTCATTGTTGTTGCATTACTACGTTTTTTGTTTTTTTTATTGAAGCTATCTAGCAGAATTTTAGGACAACTTTCCTCCTCTCAGTAAGGTCCTGAACGGGGTACGTTGTACCCGGGTGTTAAGGCGGACTCACTAATCAGCAATGTTGATGGTGCAGTAATTGCTAGTGAAATGACATACCATATAATATTGCCAGTACACATTCTGTGTCTAGACAACTATTTCAAAAAATGACATACATACTAATTAGCATAACGCTTGCTGGATTTAGTTGACAACAAGAAATCTCTCTCTCTCTCTCTTTCAATCAGCTGACCAAGGGTCAGATTTTGGCACAACCTCTGTGAGGCAATCATCACGCTGATGTAAAAATTTGAAACAGTTCCTTGCTGTACTGCTGTCATTTCAGTTTCAAATCGATGCAATCCTCCCCCACCCCATTCACCTCACCACATCTAGCATTCATGGATCCTTCCACTGAGGTCATCAGAAGACCCGCTCCACATCTCAGCCATCCAGGTCTTCACCAACATCAGCAGTGTCTAGACTCCATCGGGAGATATTCATGCACAGCTCATAGAATCAAAAGGACAGAGTCCTCTCATACGTCTTCAAATTCCCCATTGTGCACTATGTCGAATAAATTAATAATATTACTCTTGAAGCCTTTTACAAAGACCCACATCCTACTTGTATGGGGGCTCTTTTTCAACTGATTCTCTCTGTCAAGCCATAATTAGGCACGGCAGATCCACTGGTTAATTATTGTGCAACAAGCACCAACCGGTTGCCACAGAAACCTCCGTGCTCATGTGCACATAAAACTTGTCTGTTATCCTCAGTTATTCTACACAGTTTCTGCTATGAAACTTCACTTCACTTAAAAATTCTATCTCCACTAATAACGCCCTCAGGACAGTTGGTTCCTGTCAGTCTTCATCTAGTATCTCCATGTAAAACACCAGGTATGGGGCAGGGGCTGCTCATGTCATCTTTTTTTCTGTCTGGCCAATGTATTGCCTGGAGCTCCGCATTTATGATTATAATACAGGCAAGACATGTGGCTGATGAGCTACGTGATGTGATGAAGGTTGTTTGGGTTAAATTTTATAGTGTAGTGTTATGTTAAAAATCTGTATTAATTTGTCTATCAATACCAGGTTTATGTGGCAATATGAAGATTAGAGGCAACATTTTCGTTCACAGAACAGTCAATAGTCAAATCTAACTGAATTCAATTTTGTAAATATTTTCAAAAATAAAACAACATATACATACAAAAATCTAGAGGCCATTGAATTTTATCTTCATTTGAGTTATGGCAACATGGCAATTATATGTCATGGCCTGTGTATATTTGATTCTAAGTATTTCCTGTTTTATTTTGACATCTTGTGGTTTTTTGCTTTGCTACTTATGTGTTGATTCTTTTCACCTGGTCTCCTGTGTTCACCTGTGTCTCATTACCTTGTTACTCCTGTGTATTTATGTGCCACTTCTCTACCGTTATCTCTTTTTGGTGAAATGCATTTGTTACCTGTACTACGTTGGTTGTTTATGTGCTGTTTCCTACTCTGGTTTTCTCTCTGTTTGTATCTTCGAGTGGATTCTCTGACTGGACTCTAGCCCACTTGTTCTTGTTTTTTACCTCTGTGGCGACTTCTCATGTTTTGCCTCAGTCCTGGATTTTTCATACCTCCTAGACTTGCCTGTTCTGTAAGTTGTTTTTTTTTGTTCTTTAATAAATCGCTTATATACTGCCTGTGCTGTCTCCACTTCAGTCCTTTCTCCCCTACCTACAACACCACATCCTAACATTGTATGGATCTCTATGGAAATATAGCATGTAACACCACTGGAATGTCTGCAAAAGTGGATTGAACTAAGAGTCATCATCTGCCAATGAAAATATACATATTTTAGCCGCTTTGTTCATATTAGAAACTGGAATCTCCCCTGACAATGACATTCCTCTAATGGACCCGCTCTTCAGCAATTTGGGAAGAATTTTGAAGGTGCTGTACCTCAACCTCCCTGAAGGACACATTAATTTACAACTACACTGACTGGGGTAAATGGAATGGACTCTTACTTATATAACGCTTTTCAACAGTTCCCAAAGTGCTGTAACAGTGATCTAAACTTTTTTTTTCTAAATGGTCTAATTCACCGATTCACACACCGATGGGGACTCAGTTGCCATGCTGGCCTCCACCAGGGGCAAGTGTCTTGCCCAGAGACACTTCAACAAGGATGTGGGATTGAACCACCAACCCTGGGATTAAACAACAACCGCACTACACTCTGAGCCATCGTTGCATTATAAAATACTCCCCTGCTTACATTTATTACAGATCATGTAGCACTGATCATATGTTTAAGCAAAGTGTTACACTCTGACTTTTATTTACTAATTAGCATTCAGAGAATCCAATTATTTGCGCTATCAATTATTTTGTGAGAGTGGCTGTCACTTTGTTTACCACATGGTGGACATCTTATTTGGAAGAAAACCCATCACTTCCTTTCACCACGGACAGGTTTATCATTACTTTTCTCCCCCCTCTTGTTTCGTTTTCCTCCTCTTCCTTTATGTCCAGTCGGGGGGCTGTCAGGCATCCAGTATCCGACATATCTGTCAGGGCTGAGCCAGCCTGCCACTCATTTGCTCAGTCTTCCCTTAAGTCTCAACTCTGTGAAGGTAAACATTAGCAGAGGGGTTGCATGGAAAAACATTTCCCTTTTTAGCCACTGCTCACAAATGAGCATATTAGTATTCCACACAGCGACGCACTTTCCAGCGCTCTCCAATCGCTCAGCATCGCACAGCTTCCCATCAATGCAGAAAAGTGACATCATAGCCACATAATTGCATGTTACCAGCAGAGGCACGAGACTCCTTTGTGCATGCATATGTGGGAGTACTCTTGTGTACGTGCATTTGTGTTCAAATACTTGCACATGCTCATCTGTGTAAAACAGTGGACATATTAAAATTTGAGTATACAGCTTGCATGTATGGCTCACTGTTGAATGAGTGAGTGCACTGCTGAATGACTGTAAATGTAGCGGAGAATTGACGGACTTGGTTTCCTGGGTATCTTAATATCTGCAGGCGAACACTGCACCATCTGCACTGCTCAGAACACGAGGGAGAGACGCAACTCTAACTGCTGAGCAGTGACCTGCCACTCTGTGTCCAAATTCAAATGCAGAACTCATTCTTGGGGACCCTCATCTTTCTCCCCCCTTTTGTCTCTCTGTCTTCCCACTCTCTCTCTCTTTCTCTCTCTCTTTTCGTCCTTTCTTGGCTTCCTTCTTCACTCCCTCTCGCCTCTCCTTCTCATCTCATACTGCTCTCAATTCGCTTTTTCAATTTCAAAACGCTTTGAAGCCAACGCCAGCCATGATATCCCCACCCCACCACACACATTTTTTCCTCTCTACATTTCTCCTATCATCAATCCCCCACCCCACCTATCTTGTTCCATTTCTTTATTCTACTGGATGCATTGTTCTTGCTTGGAAAACTGGTTTCTGGACAGGGGTGAAGTAAATCTTTTGTGACCTGGTATTCCCTGCTGGGCCTCTCCCTCTCTCTCTCTATTTGACTTTCTAGTTAAGCCTCTCTCGGCCGACACAGGCACCAAGCTGTAACATGAGACAGAATACAGTATAAACAGAAAAGCTCCCCTAAAAGAGAGGCCCTCTGTTCCCCATCCTCCCCCATCTCTATGTTCTTGCCTAGCTGCACCCTCTATTCATCCATTCTTCTTGAACAACCAGGTTTTTGTTTCACCTTTGTAGTTTCCTCTAGGTTGAGTCAGTGAACGGAGAGGAAGTGTGAGAGGTCTACTTTCCTGGTTGTTTGTGCAATTATCTCTTTATTTGGTGTTTTAAAATAGTGAGCAACTATTTTCAATTCAGAGTCCATCACACACTTGCCTCAACAGCTCTTCTATAAGGACCAAACAATTAATGATATTTTAATGAATGGAATGTATTTTGCATTGCTTTGATAAGTCTGTTTTCAGTGCTGTGTATTTCTGAAACCTAGATTCCAAGTATTTGCTATGTCAAAACTGATACAAGGTCAATACCAATAACTCATTCATGGGGGGTTGGAGGCCCAGCATGCACTGAGCAAGAGGCAGTGTACACCCTAGGGAGGTCACTAGTTTACAGTATGACAGGGCTGTGTCGGTATCATGGAAAATATCAGGCATGTAAATTTGTAATATTTTAGATAAAAACAGTAACTGTTTCAATTTATGTGAATACATCAGTCACAGCTGATTTCATTTTTATTTTGTTTCAGAGGGACAATGTAGAGGTAAAGGAATGTACCCAATGGTGGCATTTAATACAGAGGAAGACCACAAGCTGCTGTCTGAGATAAAACCCAGCATAGTAGCTCTTATCTCATCGTAGTTACCATGCCATATGTATGCCATAGTTGTACTAAACAACTACAGTGGTACATTTTCTGTTTTGTAGGAAAGTTTATTAGTAATAAGAATACATTTAGTGGCATAATGCAGTGTATTTTGTCTGTGTGTGCTTGAGATGTGTGCAGGTAATAAAACCCCTCATGCCTGACTGATCTAATGACTTCCCTTCTAAAATACCACGCTTATCTGCTTTAATTTGCAAATGACTGAGTTTGGATGGGTGCCTACCTTCCTATGGTCACCTTCAACAAACCTAATGTCAGACTTTTATTCCCAGATTAGTCTTTAACAAAATAAAGGGCACACCATTGCTTAACAGCTAGATTAAAAACAGAATGCTAATATTTAGGACATACATTCACATTTTTTAACCAGTACCTACTGTGTTGCATGAAGTAGTTCGTAAAACAATAAGATTAAATTATTGCTATGATTTGAATGAAAATTTCACTGGGAGAATGCCATTCCTGAAACTGATCTGAGACGATCCACTAAAAAAGGCTTATTACTCTGGAGATATATTCGGACTACAAAAACGCTGGTAATTTGTTCAGTGATGTTAAAGAGTGGAGGGTCCTCCCTCGCAAACCCTTCGATGGGTACAGACACAGGCTTCTACAGTGAACATGAACCCACCAACAGCCAAGTTTTGATTTGGCCTGCTATCAAGTTACTCACGGAATTAACATTCATTAGCAATAGCTGTTATGTCACTTTGTACTGAGAAATTGTTTAAAATTAGGCTGCTAGCCTACCTGAATCTTTAGTACAGTGCTCTGCAACATCAGTAGTAGTAGCAGTTCTACAATATAGCAGAGTGTCAATATTTTTGCAGTTTTTTGGTCATAAAGCAAAGTATTGGGCAATGGCGTTTTACCTGGTGATGTCCCTACAGGTAAAGTCAGGGTATTACCAAACTTATTAGAATTTGGAACATGAAAGTCTGTACCAGATTTCATGGCAATCCATCCAATAGTTTTTGAGATTTCAGTCTGGACCGAAGTGGTGGACCGACCAACCAACTAAAAAGTGGCAGCTCATTCCTGCTGTTGAACTGAAAGGTAGCCAGTGGAAACCCATCCAGTTGTACACAAAGGCAAGAGTGTAACTTATGTAAGTGTTTGCATGAATGAATTACAAGGTTATTTTAACAATTGATTTTACATGCTGTCAGCAGTTATGGGATGTTATGTTCTCTAAAGGTGTGGCTGAGAACTGTTCAATACGCCACTGTCAAGCTGCTTATTCACTAACGTTTCTTACACTAATCACACACGGGCCACTGCCCTTAATGAAGCTATAAAATAAACTTGTGAGGCAGAGAGTGCACATTGATCTGCAGCCTATTGAAAACAGTTAATTTACCAGGACTTTACAACTATTAGGCATTGATAGGCCCCCATACATCTTCTTTGAATGCCTTCCCACAGTCACCAATTCAGTTAAAGGCAAAACGAAAGCTCCTGGTCAGTGATCACTGAAACCCCATTCAGGCTCACATGGATACTCACATGGATCAATTACATTGGCAGTCAATGTGAAAGGGACACCCTAGGTCAAGAGTCTCAAAGGGATGAAACTTGAACTTAAATTTAATGACCATGCCATTTGAACATATTTTAACCACATCTGCAGCTCGCCTACAGAGCCAACAGGTCTGTGGACGATGCAGTGAACATGGCCTTCACTACATCCTCCGGCACCTAGACTCCCCAGGAGCCTACGCTAGGATCCTGGATTTTAGCTCTGCCTTCAACACCTTCATCCCGGCTCTGCTACAGGACAAGCTCTCTCAGCTGAATGTGCCTGCCTCCACGTGCAGGTGAATCACAGACTTCCTGACAGACAGGAAGCAGCACGTGAAGCTGGGGAAGCATGTCTCTGACTCCCGGGCCATCAGCATCAGTTCCCCTCAAGGCTGCTTCCTTTCCCCTGTACTCTTCTCCCTGTACACAAACAGCTGCACCTCCAGTCACCAGTCCTGAAGTTCGCAGATGACACCACCCTCATTGGGCTCATCTCTGGTGGGGATGAGTCCGCCTACAGGTGGGAGATTGACCATCTGGTGACTTGGTGCAGCCTGAACAATCTGGAGCTCAGTGCTCTAAAGACAGT
>JAVQJF010000576.1:0-11739 GCA_036023855.1 Gadopsis marmoratus
TGACCTCCAGCAGGCCACTGGTGTGAATGTCTCTGAACAAACAATCAGAAACAGACTTCATGAGGGTGGCCTGAGGGCCCGACGTCCTCTGGTGGGCCCTGTGGTCACTGCCCGGCACCGTGGAACTCGATTGGTATTTGCCATAGAACACCAGAATTGGCAGGTCCGCCACTGGCGCCCTGTGCTTTTCACAAATGAGAGCAGGTTCACCTTGAGCACATGCGACAGACGTGAAAGGGTCTGGAGAAGCCGTGGAGAACGTTATGCTGCCTGTAACATCATTCAGCATGTTTGGTGGTGGGTCAGTGATGGTCTGACCCACCACCCATGGAGGGATGCACAGACCTCTACAGGATAGACAACGACACCCTGACTGCCATTAGGTATCAGGATGAATCCGTGAACCCATTGTCAGACCCAACACTGGTGCAGTGGGTCCTGGGTTCCTCCTGGTGCAGAACAATGCCGGGCCTCATGTGGCAAGACAATGCAGGTCCTGGAAGATGAAGGAATTGATACCATTGACTGGCCCCCACACTCGTCCATCCGACGATATGTCCATCCAGGAGCTCAGTAATGCCCTGGTCCAGATCTGGGAGGAGATACCCCAGGACACCATCCGTCGTCTCATTAGGAGCCCCAAAGTTGTCAAGCATGGATACAAGCACGTGGGGGTCGGACAAACTACTGAGTACCATTTTGAGTTGCTGCAATGACATTTCAGCAAAATGGACTAGCCTGCCGTATCATTTTTTCACTTTGATTTTCAGGGTGTCTTTGAATTCAGCCCTCTGTGGGTTGATAATTTTAAGTTTCATCACCGATGTGGCATCCGTTGTTCCTAACACATTACCCAGTCCATATCAGTATAGATATCAGCATGTTTCTTTTCCCGTTGTGATCTGATGTGTATTTAAAGTGTTCCTTTAATTTTTTTGAGCAGTGAAACATTATGTCTGGCCCATTTAGAAGTGCCCATTGATTATAATTTGCCCTAAAAGATAAAATCAGGTCACTAGCTAGCAGTAATTATAATTGAGACTAAAAAAAGATTAAAATAACCTGATGGGTTTTTTTTATTTAAAAAGTATGGCGATGGGGGAAGCACACACTCTCTCCTTGATCAGGGCAGCTGCTGAGGCGTGGTTGTTACATCCTGAAACATGAAGAGGATGACGCACACGCTCAGTGGGGACTGCCAACCTGCCAGTGTGGGGTTCTGTTAGGGTCGCGAGGGCCGGGCCAGACCTCGCTTCCACTTAACCTACATCCATCAACTGTAATGAAACACCTCGAGAGCCTCCGACTGTTACCTCAATTTGTTTAAAGCATGGCTCATAGATGGCATCATAAACCCAGGAAGAACATAATTTCAGCAATTCAGATTTTAGCTTAAATAAAATAACAATTCAATATTTTGAGAAATATGCTTATATTCTTTCTTTTGCCAAGAGTTAAATGAGAACATTGATATCACTGTCAAATCTGTACGGTAAATATAAGGTTACAGCCAGCAGTTCATTAGCTTAGCTTAGCTTACCGTCACTGTGAGGCTGACAAGATACAACGTGTTGCTAGCACTTAATTAAGTCTCCATGCACTTGTTCTGTAGCACTGAACACACCTTTAGTCATTTGTTGAAAAGTTATTAAAACATTTTGAATGCTCTTGCTCCTACATTGTTCCAATGCACCCATGTCACTTTGGACAAAGTTCCAGATGAATGTAATATAATCCAAATGTAGAGATAGGTAAGCTTTAGAGGTGCTGGTTTGGTCAGAGCCAGGCTAGCTGTTATGCTAAGCTAAGCTAACTGGGTTGCTGGGTGTAGCTTCAAGTTTACCGTACGTGTATGCGAATAGTTTTCTCATTTAGGTCTATCACACATGCTTTGGAATGTTTTTCTCAAACTGTCAAACTATTCCTTTATAATTATTCCCAAATCATTCTGTAGTCAAAAGTTAACATTAACCCTGAGAATCATCGTAGCTTGATTTAGTGACAGTGTTTTGGAGCATGGATTTGAGGAAGCTAGACTACTGTTATTAAGACTTTCATCCAAGGCCAAACATTTCAAACGCAGTACCAAAACCAAAAGCTTATTGCAGCCCACAAAAACAGGATCCCGTGTGATCGACAGGTCTCAGCACCACCTTGCTTTAACGCTGCTTTGACCAAAAGTTGAGCTTTATTTTTTAATTTGTCCTCAGGAAGGCAAGCTTCTGAAGCTTCTTTCAGCCGCAGAGTGCAGCTGACATAATCCTACACTGCACTCCAATCCTCTAACACAGCCTACAGAAACTTATTTCCATAATATCAACACCCCCACTGTAGTGTACTATTGCCCTTCAAACTATTATCTAGCTTAACACCAAAGTGAACCAGGAGTGTTATGGACTGTGTTTTATAATATAATTTGCAGGAATCAAAAACATTTGGGCTTGGTTTAAGGAAACTAACTGAAGAAAAGTAAATTTCATTCAGTTCAGTTCATTTTTTAAGACAAGTGAGGCTACTGTACTCACTGTATACAGCAGGCCACATGCCCAAAATGCCTCAGTGGCAGAAGGCTGCTATGGAGATAACGTATGGGAGGAGATAATTAAAATGGTAGCTCCTATGGGAGGTCCCACCTGGGGGGCAAGAGGGAGCCGTTTCCAGCGTAACTGGCCAGCAGAGAGCTCATCTGAAATTAATCAAATCCATGAAGGCAGAATCAGTGGACCGAGCCAAACTATATGGACTGTTGCTGCAACATGTTCTGCATTTGTGTCACATCCGCACTTTTTTTCTGAGGCTCACTACAGTGGTCTTGTAGAGACTCCAGATAAGATAGGAATCCTATCTCCAGAGATAGGATTCATACATACAGTATTTTTACATTTGTCAGTGAGAGGCGGGAGAGGGTAAGAGAGGGTGACAGCGCAACAAAATGATGCCAGTCAGGATTTGAGAGTTTGAAATACAGAAAAAAAACTTTATTGATGTTCTGTATGTCTCGTTCCAAAGTGATCTATTTCGCGCAGATTTAAATTAGCATGTAAAAAGCTGGGATCACACCTTGACATACACACACTCAGACACTCCTTATGAGTGCATGTGAAAACATGGAGGACATCCGTGGACACCCAGGTGTAGCAAGACAATCACAACCACCTCTTAAATTTGACATTTAAGAGAGGTGACAATGCAGATGACTAATAACTAAAGGAAGTGCTAAACAAGGACAAATGAACAACTGCTCTATGGTTGCAGGTCCTAAATTTAATTTCACTAAATTGAATCCCACAGGGAATTTTAAATATTTCAGAGTTAAGCTGTACAAATTCAAATTCTATTTAGAACATAGAATAAGACCCCTATTAAAAACAGCACATTTTCTTTCCAACCTCAAACCTTGATTTGCTTCTTGGTTTTCCCAGTGTGCTTCTACTAGATTCCTGATTGTATTTTATGTAACACAGCTGAAGCTGACAGGGCCCCTGCAGCTCAGAGCACGTCCACTATGTTCTCTACTTAAGGTTACATAACTGTTTACTATACTGTAGCATTGAGGAAAGCCAAAAACGTCTTTGAGGACAGAGTTCATGTAAGGCTTCTTATTACAGTTGTCACTTGATACCAAAAATAAAATAATAGACTGGCAATAAATAAAAACAAATCCATACATGTCACAGAGGGAAAAAAACTGCTACTACTAAAATGCACATATAGACATTGTTTTAAAAGTTTTAGATTTGCAAAATCATTCTAGTTAACATTCTGTTGTTCAAATAAATAAAAACAATACTGACACAGCACTGTTAGTACAGTACATTTGACACTACTGTATGTTATGTTTCAAACCATGACATAAAGGTACACCTTCAGTATTTGAAGAAGCCAATATGCAAGGCACAACAACTGGCTAAATTCTTAATGACAAAGCTTTTCAAAAATATTGTTATATTTGTATTTCATGATTATAAAAGAGATCAATGACAAAACAATGCCAAAGGGGAATTACAGATGAATCCCAGTGTTTTGACTGTGGACTAAAGTCTGAACCCTCACGGATCTGGATAATTTACTTTCAACGTCTCAAGTCTGCAGGTCCCACAGGGGCCAAAAATCCTCAACATAGAAAAACATTGGAGACGGCTATGTCCTGGGACTCTTTAACTCTGTTGGTTTAAAAACAGCATGTATTGTCTTAGTTCCCAAATTTGTGATTCACAAAACTTTCATGTCTCTCTTGTCCATTGTTTAAATTTGTAAGATTAATGCAGCAAAACGGTGCAGACGGTGAAAAAGAAACAAAAAGTGCAAACGTTTCAGTCCATGTTGGACTTTCCTCCGTGCAAAATAAGGTATGTATGATGAGCAGTCCTCCTTGATTAAACACACATGAATCCAACCGCCAGCTTGTCAAGTCATTACAAACACATTAGAAGAATTCTATTTTGGTGTTCTGTAGCACTGATGTGACGATTCCTAATCGCCGTGGTGGCAATGTGGATCACATTTGACTCCAATGTGAATGCAGATACATCTTTTACCCCAGTTTCTTAAATGAAGAAGACCTGTTTTCTGTGTCCATTCCCAGTGTTAAAGGTAACATTTGTATGTGTATTTAAATCAGTATGTGTCAATGCTATGGAACAATATTCTTCTGTATATTTGTTCTCTGTATGCGATTCCTCCTTTGCTTTTCTTCTGCTTCCCTGACTTCCGCAGAAGACAAAGGACAGCTTTTTGAGATGCAGCTCAACCCAGTGAACAACCTAAGATTACATACATACATAACAATTCCATATTAAGTACTTAGAAACATAATAAGAGTCTGAGGAAGACCAGATAATTGGGATTCAGCTGTAAAACTGTGCCAACACAATACCAATGTGTCAAAGGGCACATTTGAGATTATAGTTCTACTGTTAGCTGAACATTAAAGGGGTACTCCCACACTTTAAATCTGTATTTCTATAACGTTGGGGGACTTTGGAGAGATTACAAAAAGAATAGTCTAAATCTGTGTGAGGCCAAGACATCCTGACATTTAGTTCCTAGCATGGGTCAAATGCCAAAAACACTGGATACTACATTTCCTATAATGCAATGTAATGATAGCATTTCATTTTAAGATCATACCTGTGTGTCAAACAAAACAGCCCCAGTATGTGACGTAAGCTTTCTGTTATAAATGTGTGATTTCCAAATGGAAAAACCTCATGACATCACTATGACATTATCAGGGTTATTGTGTCAGACTTGTTCAGGCTCCTCCAGAGGACACTATGCAACTGGAGTGCCCCTTTAAATGTTCTTAAAACATTTATGTCAGTAATAATATTTTAGAAACTTAACAATGTCTTGGTCAGTGGCCAATAAGGCAATACTTTAACCAGGTATTGATTTCTGATTCAGGAAAGGCCATCGACTGATGCTGGAAGCAGTTAATAAATAATATCTACTCACACAGTTTTTCAGTGCAGAAATACAGACTCTACTGCAGGCCTGTCACTACTGTATCATCATATAATACAGATTTAATTTCATTCATTGAAAATACCTCTAAGGCAGAATCAGGCACTAGATAATTTGACTGTGGCTGAAGTTTATTTTCAAGGGCTACCTAAGTGTAACTGATTAGCTAGCCTCCTGATATGTACCATTTTCATACAAATGTAAACATTCAATGATATTGCACTCAAGTAGCATACTAACATACTGTATAATGTGCGTCAGCACACATACTTCTTTACGCATAAAGTGCTTAGATGTAAAGATATTTGAGCAGGGAATGCGTTCACCATTCCTGCGTCGAATTTTAGATATTTGAAAACTTCCACAGGTGGGAGACGCCACAGCAAAACTAAACAATGGTTTTGTGTGTAAGCCATAAACAGGGTTCCTCAAACGAGCTACTGGAAGCGAAATGATGCACCCAAATAAAGACGCAAGGCCCTGTGTTGCTGTGATTTGGTTTCAGTATTTACATCCCAAAAATGTCAAACAATCTTCCCATGCTCTCTTGCCTGCAAAAAAGGAGAAAAAACACACATAAAAGCATTAATTACAACTGATTTCCTTTCCATAATTCACACAGACAGTGCATTTATCTCAGACCCAATGCTTCTCTTTTCTATACGTATGATATAAGCAGACAATTATATATATTATTAAGCTGTTCAGTGGTGGAGAGATGTTCTCCCATGAGACTTTTTCTCCTGCATCCAAACAGGCCTCAGAGGTGGTCAATACGCTTAAAGCCAAAACTGGATGTTCCACAGCTGCAGTGCAGATATACTGCCTGTCTCTCTCTCTCTCTTCATCCATTTAACTCGTCATCCATTTGCACTTCCCTCCATCAGCCCATTTACACATCTATCGATTCTCCCATCCCTCTTCCCGTCTCTCACACTGACCTTGTCACTGCTGGTGGAGTGTGTTGGGTGGGTTTCTCTTGACTCCAGGCTCAGGACAGACAGACCCGAGTCTATTAGTTCCTCTTTTGAAAGAAACATTAGCTTAGTTATAAACCATCCATATGTACTGTCAGAAAAAAACAGGCACCATTGAAGCTATTGCATACCTGTGTTTGTGTTGATGATGTTGCACTTGGCGAGCTCTACAGGCTGGACAGAGCTCTCCTGTAGAGAGGCACAGGCTTTTTCTGGGGAGGGGGAGCTGAGAGCTGTGGTGGGGGTGTTTTCTTTATTAGTACATTCAGTTTCAGAGGCCTGCTGCTGGGCAACTGGAGGAGCAGATAGACCACCTCCTTGATCCTGAGGACTACCATCATTCTGTTTGGCACTTTCAAGAGGCTGCTGTGGCCCCTGCACTTCCTGTTGGGTTTTTTTAGGTAAGGAAGCTTTTAAGGAGCTCAGACTTCTTGATTCGGAGCTGGCAGAGTCCTGAGAACCTGTGGTTTGCCTTGCATGAGCCCCCTGGATGAGTTCCTCTGAGAAGCGTACTTTCTTCTCCGAACCCCGAGGGGACAAAGCCTCTGCTTTCCCCTGAGTGAGTGTGTCCTCTCTCAGGGGAGCAGCTGACTCATGAACTGTGGATCCACTAACTTCCTCAGATGTACTCAGTGGATCTGGGCTGGGCGACAGCTTCACTTTTGAGTCCTGATCTTTCTGATCTTCCCCCTCAGCATCTGTGAGGGCATCGAGTTCCTCCAAGAATTCCTCTAATGTTGTGTCCAAAGTCTAGAGGATGAGGTGAGAACAACAAACCAGGTGTTTGTTCTTCTTTGGTAACAATTATCAACCAGTTCATGTTTATATGCACACAGGCTTAATATCTTACCTGCAGGTTCTCTCCTTGTTCATTTGCCTGCCATCTAAAAAATAAAGGGACTATTATCAAAAGCAATTCTGTAAGAATGTAAAAATAGTGGATTGTAAATGTGTTATTCTTGTATCTATTATAATTTGCAATTTACAGTAAACTCACTACACTGATAACAGGAATTTGTCAGGACACTCGTGGATGCTGTTTTGCACTGACCCTAACCTACATCCATCATTGAGAGAAAATCAACTTGCACATTACACCTTCACACTGAAAGGCTATAATGCCTCACGTCCAGGTCTGTGGGCTCGTGGCTTTTTGAGATTATGAGCAATACTTGTGTAACAACACACCCTGAAAGCCTCCTCACCACCCAGCACAGTAGCTTGTTTCACAACAGAGGAAAGCTGGAGGAGACCAAATGAATGTAGTGAGACGTGAAAGAGGCCTTTTGGGTTATTTAGTCAGCTGTCACAACTTCTAAATCAAGTCTCATGACATCCAGGGGAATTTGTACAATAGGGCACAGTGCAGGAAAACAACACGCCTTCCCACATTCGTTTGACATTTTTCCTAGCATGTTTTCTCGTAACACTTAGTCGAGGCTGTGGTTGGAGACATCCAGATGGTTGAATCAACTTTTAACGTCAGGCTGTTGTGTTCATGGCACTGATGTAGATGATGTTTAGCCGTTACTGACCTCCTGGCTCTCCCAGTTAGACGATCTATGCCTTTTGCTTTACTGCTCATCACCAGCACGTTTTTAGCTCCCTTGTCTTTGCCTCGCTTCTCATGACCTACGACAGAAGGATACTAAAGGTTTATGTCAAAAAGAAATTACATTTTACATAAAAAAGTAATTACACTTACTGCTGAGACAACAGTGACAAAACGTGTTTCCTCGCTGTGTGGGCTTAAATTTCCTTTACACGTCAGGAAAGAAACAATGATTTCTGAGCCCTGCCACCACTCTGCACCTCCTCCTACATTAGCTGCCTTTCTCTTCCTAGCTGATATCCCACCAGTTTACCCAGTTTAGTGACCCCCATGTGAATTATGTCCTACACCAATATGCTGTTTCAACATGACAAATATCAAATTATAGCAGCAAAAAACAAAGCTTTTCTCAGATTTTCTGTATCCTATAAGAAGATTTTAAGGCTAATGAACTTTATATATATATATATTTAAGTGTGGGATACCTCTTGAGTCAGAGCCTGCCCTGGATTGTCCTCTTCTAGCATTTCGTCCACCTGGAATAAAAAAAGAGAGATCACATAATGAGGGAAAAAGACCAACATGACAATGAAACAGATCATGTCACCATCATATTTTGATGTGAAAGGTCTTATTCCTAATGTTCTAATGTTTGGACTGTGTGACTGTCTCACCTCTGCTGGAAGGCCCCCAGTCTCTGTCAGGAAGGGATTTGTCTGAAAACCTAAAAGCGAAGGTTGAGTTTAGACAGAAACACAAACACAATGCAGGCGAGTGTCTTGGTCACGTCTCAAAATGAATTAGCCATTTTTGTTCAGGTGGCATAACAGGCCACCTCCACCCCGGTCAACAGGCTCTGCTGACATTCCAGCATCATCATTGTTCATTTATTATGGACCTGAAACTTTGAGGTTTTGCTCCATGAGTCGCATCCTTGCATGGTACATCCAGTGAGACCATCCAAATTGTTGAATCAAAAACACATTTCCTCTCCTATTACTCGAGGGCCTTGTTTAAGCCTCGCCAAATAAGGCAAGGCATTCCATCCCTTATCCCAAGCTAAAAATAGCCACTCCTCCCATGTCGTTTTACGTTTGGATGCTTCCAAGCACATAAATTTACTTTGCAACTTTGTACTCCAGCCTGGTTTGTTTCAAACCCAACAAACACTTAAAATGAACAGGCTGTATTTTGTTCCACCTGTCAGTTTGGGGTGCTATTGTGTGCTTTCACAAAGCAAGCTTTAAGATCATAAAGCGTGTTCATCATGCTGCTCATAGGCTCATTTTAAAGTTAGCGGAAGCTGTGAACAAACTGGGAAATGTGAGTATGCACAACTAGCATACATACCAGAGTGTGTAACATACCATTACATACTCTACCTAACACTAACCCTGAAACATAATTATTTGGTGATGCAATCATTTAACACAACGTTTAAAAGTGAATGAAGACTTTCACTAACTTTAGAAAGAAAAGAGAGAAGATTTTGCTTTTCAAAATAACTGCTAGCTTGGCAGGAGATCAGCTAACGAAGCTGGTAACTTAGCAGACTGCCTTAATATAAAGTTAATATCTGTACTATGATTACAGCATATTTTAAGAGAAAGGCACTAAAGTAATAGTTTTACATTTTTGGGAAACACGCTTATTTGCTGGAGGCGTAAGATGGTGGCGGCGATTTAACATTAGTTCCAGTATTTAACTCCCTGTAAAACCACTAAATGGTTACTTTTACATTTCTGTTTGTGCACAGATGAAACAAACAAGGTGCTGGTAGGCATATTTTTTACCTGTGGACAGAGCCATGCAAGCAGTTTGCAGCCTTTACCTTGCTTGCAATCATTATGCTAAGCTAAGCTAGCCGTCTACTGGCATACAGACACGAGAGTGGCATCAATCTTCTCATTAAGTCTTAAGAAAGTGAATAAGGATTTTTCCCAAAATGTCAAACTATTACTTTAAAAAAACAACCTGACGGGGGATTATTAGCACTAAATTCCAGCATTATTAAATTATAGGATGTAAAGTTAAAGGATAACAACAAAGATGCATCTTATTTTATAAGAAACTGTACAGCTAAAGGACTGAAGACTAGTGGTTCACTTCCAATTCCTAACTGGAAACTCTACTCTCCTTCTGCAGCTCAATAAGCATTTTAGCATGGAAGAGTGTGAATGTGTTGGGAATGTAAAGCTGTACATTGCTGGAGAAGATCATATACATGTTCAGTGACCATGTCCTGAACAAAGACAGGCTAGAAACGAAGAATTCTAGAGTTCCTGGGCAAGGCCAAGTTCTATGAAGTCTTACATGTTGTCAGTTTTGTCCATGTCCCATGCCCGTCTCCACTGGCCCATGGCATTTTTGTGGCGTGCCACTCTCTCCCGGTCGATCTGCTCGCGCTCCTTCTTCCACCGCAGATACTCCCCCTGCTCCTCTTTTGTTGTGGGGATGTTGAGGTCTGTGCTGGCCAGCGGGCTCTCAGGCTCCTTAGCAGGCACAAAACAGTTCCGTGTATTTTAATGCATAAAAACAAGTAGACCTCTTATCGTAGATTGATATCATGGTACTGTCCACTCATCAGTAATGAAGCACTGGCACTGAAACAAAGTTAAACACCCGCACCCGTCCCCTTATAATACATCTGAAGCATCACTCTACACACTAATCAGAGCAGTGATGGGAACAAGCTCAACAATAGCCTCACATTAAGAATGGGTGGTCATAAACAAGAACAGCTTCTCATCTCTAATCAAATAATCAAACAGCAACAGGGTAATATACAGACCAGTAGGGCTCAAAGGAAAGGGAACAAAAAAGGATATTTCTGGTATTTTCATTCACTCTACATTACTGTAAATGTCAATTGCTGCCTCCCTGTAAATTACTAATGATGGCCTCTGGGTGTTGATAAATTCCAGTTATCTCCCATTTGATTTCAAATAGCTTCTGGTTTGTCTACCGTGACGACTACAAGGCAACATAGTCAAATTCTTTGAGACAATATTCCAGGAAAAGTGCAGCATATAATAAATGTAATTATGCCCCCTTTCTCCATTCCCCTCTTATCCCGTTTTATTGATTACTGTGATGAGAGCAGAAAGAATTGCTTGCTAATACTAGAGCAAGATCTCATGCAGGCTCTTTAATGCATCAGTGTGGACAGAGGCTATGTGTGTTACAAAGCCCTGGAGCAAACCAGGACTACAAATGCTGCTCTCCAAGGGAAATCACAAAAAAGATGAGCAATCTCTGATGATCCCTCCTCAGCAGGAGGGAGATGATGTCACTGCCTAGAGAAAGATTTTAATTGTCAAATCTCAGAGTAAAAGGGGTAAGACTTGACATGCTGCTCTGCATGTGATGTTAGGCAGAGAGAAGAACAATACAGCCGGCGAGAAACCATGATGGGTGCTGTTTTCCCCTCAGGTGTGGACCAATCACAGCCAAGTAAACATGTTGCCTTCCTTTGTACAGTTATTGGAGAACATGGCATCTGTGCTCATCCGTCTGTTTTCCAACTCTTCTCCGCTCCCTCTCCTCTGGCCCCCAGAGGACGTCGAGGGCCACATGTTCCAACAGGCCGTGTTTGGCTGCGACCCCAGACGCCCCGCTAATTAGCACTTTTCAATTTTTCACCTTCACGAGGCCTCGCAGGGAGGTTGTCAAGGCAGGTGTGGTGGACGTTACCCAGCTGAGAGAGAGAGAGAGAGAGAGAGAGAGAGAGAGCGAGAGAGAGAG
>JAVQJF010000586.1:0-15168 GCA_036023855.1 Gadopsis marmoratus
GTGGCAAGGAAACACTGCCTTTAACAGGCAGAAACTTCGAGCAGAACCAGAACCAGAACCAGAACCAGGCTCTGGGTGGGCGTCATCTGCCTCGACCGGTTGGGTAGAGAGAGAAAAAAGAGAGGGCCCCCCCCCCCTCTCTTTTTGGTAGTCAGTGAAGAAACAAACAACGACGTGAGGAGTTATAGAAGGTTCCTAGTTAGTTAGTGAGGCGGTAAAGAAGCTTCCTAGGTAAGGGGGCATTAGAGTGAGAGCAGTATGAAAGAGAACACACAGCAGCACAGTACAACTCCACATACAGATGTAAAGCAATGGCAGCTACAATGTTACTGATGTTAAAATAAACAACCAACAGTATCAGCAGCACAACAACAGCTACACTAATAACAACAGTAGCAGCAGCAGACGTCTGCATCCACTGGACCAGACCTGTGTTCATCCAGAACCAGGTCCTGAAGATCCTGACTCCACACACAGACAGACAGACAGAGACACAGACAGACAGAGAAAGTGAGAGAGAGGGAGAGTCTGTTAGAGAGAGTCAGAGAGTGTGAGAGAGAGGAGCTCAGTGCATCATGAGATGTCTCCCTGCAGTCTAGGCCTATAGCAGCATAACTAAGGGGGGGCTCAGGGCTCACCTGAAGATATGATGCTGCCTGAACATTAAGGGCTTTATAGGTGAGGAGAAGGATTTTAAATTCTATTCTGGATTTTACAGGTAACCAGTGTAGAGATGCTAATACTGGAGAAATATGATCTCTTTTCCTGGTTCTTGTCAGTAAACGTGCTGCGGCATTTTCAATCAGCTAGAGAGTCTTAAGGGACTTATTGGAGCTGCCTGATAATAGGGAGTTGCAGTAATCCAGCCTTGAGGTCACAAATGCATGGACTAATTTTTCTGCATCTTCCTGAGACAAGATGTGTCTGATTTTTGCAATGTTACATAGCAAGATTCCTTACGGTGCTGGTGCTGGAGGCCAGCGCAATGCCATCTAGAGAAACTATATCTTTAGATAATGTGTTTCGGAGGTGTTCAGGGCCAAGTACAATAACTTAAGTTTTATCTGAGTTTAGCATTAGAAAATTGCTCCTTAAGGCATGCTTGAAGTTTGATGAATTGAATCTGGCTTGATTGACAAGTATAATTGGGTATAATTTGCATAACAATGGGAATTTATGGAGTGTCTCCTGATAATATTGCCCAGAGGAAGCATATATAAGGTGAATAGAATTGGTCCAAGCACAGAACCTTGAGGGACTCCGTGACTAACTTTGGTGTGCATGGACGATTCATCATTAACATGAAACAAACTGATATTGATCTGATAACTAAGACTTAAACCAGCCTAGTGCGGTGCCTTTAATGCCAAGTAAATATTCCAGTCTCTGCAACAAAATGTGATTGTCAATGGTATCAAAAGCAGCACTAAGATCTAACAAGACAAGTACAGAGACAAGACTTTTATCTGATGCAATTAGAAGGTCATTTGTAACTTTCACCACCACTTTCACCTTCCTGTACATTTTAAGACTATCCTTCCAGACTGAACATGATTCCACCAGATTGGTTGAACACCATTTCCTTTCGAGTTTGCGTGTTATTTGCTTTAATTTACGGGTTTGGGAGTTATACCATGGAGCTAACCTGTTTTGTTTTATTATCTTCTTTTTTAAAAGGACAATAGAGTCAAGTGTCATTCGCTGGGAGCCTGCAGCTCTATCAACAAGATGATCAATTTTGGAGGGACTAAAATCAGCATACGAGTCCTCTGTTAAATTGAGATATGGCACTGAAGTAAATGCAGATGGAATCACTTCCATAAATTTAGTTACACCACTTTCAGATAGACATCTAGTGTAGGAATGTTTGAATAATGGCGTGTAGTCCAGTAACGGCAATTCAAAAATTATTAAATAATCATCGGATAAAAAAGGATTCTGTGGAAAAACTAGTAGATGTTCAATATACACACAGAGTATGTGTGTATGGTGACACACACGTGATGCTATTTTCTCTGGGGTTGTTCCTTCAGCTCTGCAGTCTCACAGTTTACAACATGAGAGCAACAGGACGCACATTCGTGTAATCAGAGTTAAAACATTAGTCGGTGACAACAACATGGACGTCAATTAATGAAGCTGATTAGTAATGAAGCCGATTAATACAAATTAATGAGTGAGCTGTAACAGCCGTACTAACCAGTGGAACAAAATAAGTGCTGTACTGTAGTAGAATGTGTTTTCATGTTAGCAGGTAAATGAATCTTCTCTCTCAGGTCCGTCTCTGGGCGATCTATCAGATAAGAAGAGAGGGAAGTTCGGATGGTTCAGTCACTCCAATGAGACACATGGTGAAACTTTGTTCTTTATTATCATATATATCAACTCTTTATTTTTTACTTACATAATCACCCCCCCCCCCCCCACACACACAAGTAAGTGTTTCTCTCTCAGTCTAAATGTAGAAAGACTTCACTCTGTCCCTGTAAAATATCTGGGTCTCTCAGTTTTATCTGACCCTGTTTCTCATCAGGAGGTTTCACTCTCTGTCACTTCAGCTGAATTCAGTTCAGTACAGATTTAAGATCAGAAACATCTACAGAGTCAGATAATCAAGAAGAGAATCAGAGGGGAAGGTGTCGATAAACAAGATATTTTAAGCAAAAAAGGATAAGTCAATGTTTATTGTTTCCATAGCATGTAGAGTATATACAGATATAATATGGTGGTGTATACAGATATAACAGCACTCTAACAGTAATCTAAGCACTAAGAGTAGTCTAATTCGCCCATTCACACACCGATGGTGACGCAGCTGCCATGCTGGCCTCCACGTGGGACAGCTTAGGGTTCAGTATCTTGCCCAAGGACACTTCGACATGTGGAAATGAGGAGGCCGGATCGAACCACCAATTCTGGGATTAATGGACAACACCTCTACCTTCTGAGCCACAGCAGCCCCAACAGTGTGTTCATCAAATACCATAATATGACCTTATATTGATCTGGTATTCGAGTCGTCCTTTGATCCAGGGGTCGGCGGGTCGATCCCGTCTCCTCCTATCCACGTGTCCTACGCTGCTCCTGATGGAGGCGTCTTCAAGGTGGCTATGTCACCATCGTGTGTGAATGAGACCAATCTGTAAAAGCGTCCATTTACCATTTGTAAAATAAAAATAACAGCTAAAAGAATCAGAAAAGTATTGATAATATGTCTGCAGACCCGATAAAGCAATAACACATGTTACTGTCTTCTGTTTGGCTGAAATTCAGATCACATCCTTTCAGGAGAAATTAGATTTGTCATATTGATTTAATCATTTATTCCCCAAAGAACATAACGTCTCTCAGCCTTGAGTCGTGTCTGCAGAACAGCACAACATGTTGGACTTCATGTTCATACCTGATGACTGACTCACCTGTAGATAAAGTAATGCGCTACAGTCAGCTACACCTGTCTCTCTCTCGTCCTGTCTGTCAGCGAGTCTTCCTGCCAGTGAAACAGCATCTGAAAACACTGTGAACATCGACGAGGAGCATACCAACTGCTGCCAGGCCTGCTGGTAACACACACACTCAAACTCACACACACACACACGAGCATGTCCGGTTCTAGGAGTTGCTTCAGTGGTCAGACTGTCAGTGTCCGTCTGTGACGTTCCTGATCTCCTTCCTGTTCTCCAGATGGGGCTCTGCTCTTTCCTGTAGCGCCCCCTCAGGACAGATTCCCTCCTCTAACTGTGAGGTTTCTGAACTAACCTCTGTCTCGTTTCAGCTCACGGATAATGAAGATCAGCTGCTGGTGAGTTCGTTGACTGTCAGACATTTTGGCGCCTCGCACACACACAGCTGCGAAGGCTGACTCGTCTTCCTGTCTCTCAGTCGGACGTTGCGTCGGTGGAATCGAGTCTGTCGCAGGAACTGTCGCACTGCCGTCAAATCGGTGACGTTTTATTGGCTGGTTCTGCTGCTCGTCTTCCTCAACACCTCCCTCAGTGCATCTGAACACTACAACCAACCTGATTGGCTGACACAAGTCCAAGGTCCAACACACACACACACACTTCTTCCCCATCAATTCGGTCAACACATGACATCATCATGTTGTCAGGTCGTCTCTGACACACACAGAGGAGAACAAAGTACTAATTTACTGCAGTACTAACACCACAATGTGGAAATACTACATTCAAAATGATACTTCAGTAAAAGAACAAAAGTATTAGCATCAAACTTTGCTTAAAGTAGCAAAGGTAAAAGCAGTCATTATGCAGAATCATATATTAATATTATTGAATATAGTGATTGATGCTGATCGTTAATAACTGGATCTCTGCTTAGATTTTACAAACATGGGATAAAGGCTGCGACTTAAGGCAAGTGAAAGTATTGATCTGTGTGCAGACATCGCCAACAAGGTGCTGCTGTCTCTGTTCACGGTGGAGATGCTGTTGAAGATGTACAGTTTGGGTTTGGCTCATTACTTTGTGGCGTTCTTTAACCGCTTCGACTGCTTTGTGGTGTGTGGAGGCATCGTGGAGACCATCCTGGTGGAGCTGGAGATCATGCCTCCTCTTGGGATCTCCGTGCTGCGCTGCGTCCGCCTGCTGAGGATCTTCAAGGTCACACGGTGAGAAAAACACCTGAGCCAGGTGACGCAGCTCATCACTGAGTCCTCTGCACCCCGTCTGATGTCACTCTGTCTCTGCTCAGCCATTGGACGGCTCTGTCCAACCTGGTGGCATCCCTGCTGAACTCTATGAAATCCATCGCCTCCCTGCTGCTGCTCCTCTTCCTCTTCCTCATCATCTTCGCGCTGCTCGGCATGCAGCTGTTCGGAGGGAAATTCAACTTCGACGAGACGCAGACCAAACGCAGCACCTTCGATGCCTTCCCACAGGCGCTGCTCACCTGCTTCCAGGTAACACACCTGAAGCTTTACTTTGATGCCACCTGGGTTCCCTCTCCCTCGCTGTCAGTGACGAGAGGCTGAATATTAGAAACACCCACAAACTGCAGCCTCCAGAGTAATTCAGCTCAAACTGGAGGATTAATTACAGGACAAACTGAACATAAAGCCTTAAAAATCATTTCAACATGAAACGCAACACTTTTAACCTGGTTCGTTGGTATTTGGCTGCAGATTAATTATTATTATTATTATTATTCTGGGTTTAAAGAGGATGAAAGTAGCAAATGTGACTGATAGATGACCAATGAGCCAGCTGATCAGTGATCAGTGCTGTTGGTGGTGTTGACGGTGTGTGCAGATCCTGACGGGCGAGGACTGGAACGTGGTGATGTATGATGGCATCATGGCGTACGGAGGCCCCGTGTTCCCAGGGATGATCGTGTGTGTTTACTTCGTCATTCTCTTCATCTGCGGTAACTGTATCCTTCACCTGACCTGACCTCTCCTCTCACCTATATCACCACGCTCAGTCCTTGTTGTTAATGACACCTGGTGGACGTTAAGTGATCTGCAGTCAGTATCCTGTTGCATCCTGGGTATCGGCCAAAACAGTGATTGGACGTGACATCACAAGACTGAACATGATTTACAATCATATTTGGAATAATACCATTGGCTCCATGATGCTAACTAGCTTGCTGTTTACTAATTACTTAATCAGCTAACGTTATGAAGCAACCAACACCAGATCCATGCTGCGTAGCTAAGTTACAGTCCTAGGTTACAGTTAGCAAGTTGGCCATCCCTGCCTTGCATCTGGCTAGTAGAGGCAGTCGTTAGTTACACACCTTTACTTTGTACATGACATAATTTATTGTTTGCTAAGATCACCACCGTTTGTCATCATACAGAAGTTAGCATCATGGATCAAGCTAGCCAACCAACATATCCACTCAGACAGTATTTTGCTAGCGATAAAGTTAGTGAGCAAGCTATCTGTAACGTAGCTAATCTGTATGGGTGCGTTATTGGTGGTTTTGTAACTTTAGCTGATTAAGTAACTTGCAAATGCGAGCTAGCTAATTTACCGACCCCGGAAGAATGGATGAGTTAGTCCAAGCTAGCCACTCAAGACAGTATTTTGCTACATTAGCTAGCTAGCAATTCATCCATGTTAGCAAGCAAGCTATGTGGACTCTGTGTTGGACTCTGCGTTGTGGTGGTGCCAGCTAGTAGCATTTCTGATGTACACATAAAGAGACAAACGTGACCAACCCACGGTCGACTGTGATATGCTGAGACATCTGTCAATCAAGGGAAACACAACCTTGCTGCAGGAAAACCCAGTGATCTGTGTGAAAACAGTGTTAGATGTTGTTGCATGTTCTTAGCATGTCAGACATCCTGCTGAACGTCTTCTTGGCCATTGCCGTGGACAACCTGGCAGGAGGAGACGGAGACAACAACAACAAAGAGTGAGTTAAGGAGGGACAAAGGAGGCAATAATGGATGGGCAAGAGGGAGAAGGCATCAAAGAAGGAGACGTTTATTATTTCCTGTTTCTCCAGTAAGAAAACGGATGGAGTGGAGGAAGTGGAGGAGGCTGAAGGAGAAGAGGAAGAGGAAGTGAAGGTGAACATGGAGGTCTGACTTCAATCTGTAACCATTAATGTGAGTCCATCTGACTGCTATGTGTCTCTGCAGGTGGACATTGATGAAGACACTGAGTACGAGGAGGAAGAGGAGCTTCCTGAGGGAGAAGACGGTCAGTGATCATTTGAAACAAATGAGTCTCCTCTCCTCTCCTCTCCTCCTGAAACAAATGTCATAATTTTGTGATTCTATTAAAAGATGTGAGAGAAACATTTAAATTCAAATGAAACTTTGTGGTCTGTTGACGATTTAACATGACAAACTGCTGATCAATTCAAACATGTCTCTCCTCCTCTCTCCTCCTGTCTCTCACCCTGTCTCTCACCCTGTCTCTCCTCCTCTCTCCTCCTCTCTCCTCCTGTCTCTCCTCCTCTCTCCTCCTGTCTCTCCTCCTGTCTCTCGCCCTGTCTCCCGCACCTGTCTCTCACCGTGTCTCTCCTCCTCTCTCCTCTCTCTCCTCCTCTCTCTCACCCTGTCTCTCACCCCGTCTCTCCTCCTGTTTCTCCTCCTCTCTCTCCTCCTCTCTCTCACCCTGTCTCTCCTCCTGTCTGTCACCCTGTCTGTCGCCCTGTCTGTCATCCTGTCTCTCCTCTCTCCTCCTGTCTCTCATCCTATCTCTCACCCTGTCTCTCCTCCTCTCTCCTCCTGTCAGGAGTCCAGTTGAAGATGGCCGACCTGGCTCCTCCTAAGGAGAAGGTTCTTCCAATCCCAGAAGGCAGTGCGTTCTTCTGCCTCAGCAATACAAACCCGTAAGTGTGACTGTATTACTGTTAGCATTAGCATTAGCAGTCTCCTCACTGTGTTTGGAGGTAAAGGATCTGCCGCTGATTGGTGGACAGGTGACGCGAGTGTTCAGTACACAGTAAGGTCTAAATATATGGCCTGTTTGGTGTTCAGGACACACCGACATGACATGAGGGTATCAAGTGGAAGTAAACAACATGGTTACAGGAAGCTGGAAACTGATGAAGTCCAGAAGTGTTTCATTATCACAGTAAATGATTGTTGAATCATGACAGAACTGAAATAACGAAAAATTTTAATCAAAATCCAAAAACCAAGATGTCACCTGAACACCTTTAACAGGAAGTCTGTCTGTCTCTGTCTCCAGTATCCGTGTGGCCTGTCACACTCTGATCCACCACCACATCTTCACCAACCTCATCCTCGTCTTCATCATCCTCAGCAGCTGCTCATTGGCTGCTGAGGATCCAATCAGAGCCCACTCCTTCAGGAACAACGTGAGTCTCAAAACCACAAACATCATCATCGTCTGTGTTGATTTGATTGGTTCAAAGAAGAGTGACATCACTAATAGTTAAATCACATAAGTTAAAATGAAATGTACTCAACAAAAAACTAGCATTGTGGCGAAGCTATCGATGGAAGGATGTTGTGTGATGATGTCGTTGTCCCACCGCAGTGGTTTCAGCTGGGGGCGGGGCTTCAGCTGATCACACAGCAGAAGTGGGTCAGTGACTAACCGGGTTAAAGAGGGAAAGACATGGAAACACATGAAGAGAGAAAATCACCAGTTAATGTCTGCTGCTGAACACTTTACGCACACACACAGACACACACACAGACACACACACACTCTGCAGCAGCTGTCTTCATGCAAGACGTAGCAATTAGCAGCAGCTGAGGAAAGAAATAACTTCTAACATGCAATCAATACACACACACGCAGGATATTAACCCTCTATTAGCCACGTCTGATAAAAACCTGTGTATTCTCTGACAACTCCATTTTTTCGACAAAAAGCAAATGGGATTTTTCCATTGGAAAACGTAATGTCCAGAAGTAACGAGCTAACGTTAGGCTATAAACGAGCTACACCATGGTCACGTGACTGCATCAGCACCACTAAGCCTCCAATGCTGTCTTCTACAGTCAGAACAGTTTGCAGTAGAAACCCAATGAGGCTGTGAAGGAGGACGAGTAGACGGGTTTCTGTGGCATTAGATTTATGCCAGAAGTTTCGTTCGTGATAATACAAATAAAGCAAATTATAATATTTCACACGAGCAGATATTAACTTCCATTCGCACAATAGTAGTCGCACACAAATTCAGCAACCGAGAGGTGTTTTGGCAACTGCAACTAAACACAGCGTGCAGCAGAGAACTGCGCCACCATGTGGAGAACTAACGCAGCTGAATCTGTAAGGCGTCACAAAAGTACTGTTCCAGCACAGTGTTTTTATTGCAATGTTAAAGACAGAGAAATGAATGTGATAGAGAGGCGAAGTAATCGAATGTTTATTTCCTGTTTAGCCCACAATGGACCCTCATAGCCTACGACACTCCACCTTTGATCCCGTTCCAGCGCTGGAGTCTGTTTTCTATTTCCATGTTTCTGTGACGAATGCACCAACTCAGCATTTGTGTTTGTTTGTTTAGATTCTGGGTTATGCAGACTACGCCTTCACCTCCATCTTCACTGTGGAGATTCTGTTAAAGGTAAAACACCATCTTCAGTTAGGATGAAATAACTGTCAGAACTGTCTCTCTTCTTCTCTTGATTTAATGCTGACATCGTCTCTCTCTGCGTCAGATGACGGTCCATGGAGCATTCCTCCATCAGGGCTCGTTCTGCAGGAACTGGTTCAACTTGTTGGATCTGCTGGTCGTCAGCGTCTCGCTGGTCTCCTTCTTCCTCCAGTCAGTATCACCAGCTAACACTAGCAGCCATGCTAGCTGTAAGGCTTGCCCAATAGGTGGCTGTGGCTCAGGAGGTGGAGGGGGTTGTCCTTTAATCCCGGGGTTGGCGGTTTGATCCCGTCCCCTCCTGTCCACAGGTCAAAGTGTCCTTGGGAACCCTAAATGTTGCTCCTGATGGAGGCCAGCACCTTGCACAGCAGCTACGTTGCCATTGCTGTGTGAAAGAGACCCTTTTAAGGTTGAAAAGGGTTATATAATTAAAGTCCATTTACCAAGAGGTGGAGGCAGGAATATCTTCACCCAGTATGATTAAAATGTTTCTTTCCACCAGACAACAACATACTCTTTCAGGCTGGTTTGGGTGGAGATTGTGGGAATATACTGTCTATAAAATTAATATCAGATTTTACAAGAACATGGTAAACAACAGGACAGAAGACACCTGGCTGAACGCAGGGCTGCCTGTAGTACTACAGCTTCTACCTCATGGCTTTAAACAGGAAGCTCCTCTGACAGACGAACCATTAACCGTTAATCCATTCATTCCACATTTCCATGAAAAACAACAAAGAAAGAATTTAAACATTATTTCTGTGTTCTACAACAGAAACATTGTCAATAGCTACTGTTTAGGGAACTCTACAAGGCTCTCTCCAAAACACCCCTCTGTATTCTGCCACTTTGGTACAGTCTGGATTTCCCCCACTATAAATACAATTGGACGCTCACATTTCCTGTTTGACAGTCTGCACTTCCACCTGGACGGAGGTAACGGGTGGCAGCTCATGGACCAAACATTTGGGCATTTGAATGCAAGTTTATGATTAAAAACGGAATGTATCAATGAAGTGCTTGGTCCGTATCCCAGTGATCACTATCCTGACCTGTGATGGTAGTATTGATCCAGGAGTACCTGAAACACTGGGTCATAGTGCTCAAAAAAATTGAAGGAAAACTTTTTACAGTATAGATATCCAGCATTATTTTTCTTCCCTTTGAGATCTGATGTGTTTTCAATGTGTTCCTTTAATTTTTTTGAGCAATATATTTGGGCAGTGATAGTCGCAGTACTACCAGTATTCATAACAGCAGCTGTATCACAGAGGATCTCAGGTCACACACAGCTTTAAGCATGCTAACCTGGCTAACAGATTATTCTGTTTTGAGCCACGTTAGCATGCTTAAAGCTAACATGTTTTATTGTTCAGCTAAGGCTAACACATTTAGCCTTACAGGCCTGGGGCTACACAGTACAAAAATTGAGTAATGCAGTGATAGCCTAGCAGTAGCTTAGCTTAGCAATAGCTTAGCTTAGCAACACACTTTGAATAACAGCTCTGTTCTGGTGACTCGATGGAATAAATTATAAACCTGCAAATACTGGAGTGTCTGTGGAGTACAAGAAATACAACAGTTAACGTTAGCAGTCATGCTAGATTTATAGATGTGGTTCTTCTGGGTTTAAAACTGTTCATTTTTTTAATCTTTTAGACAGTGATTAATTTGTATGAAAGTCAGCCTGCAGAGATTTTAAAGTTAAATCTCTGAATGTTTGTTGTGATCGAGACTCTAGTTATTGATGTGATGAATGCAGCTAAAACATTCTGTCAAAACTATAGATGACACAAAGCTGGAAACCCTGATGCATGAAGTGTGCTGCCCCCTGCTGGGAGAAAACTGCAGCTACACTTAACTGTCAGCTGTGGAAGAAGTACTCCGATCTTTTACTTCAGTGAAAGTAGTGAAAGTGTATAAATCCTGCAGACTGAGCCGTGGTGTGTTGGTGTCTTTAGTTCCAGTGCGATCTCAGTGGTGAAGATCCTCCGAGTCCTCCGGGTGCTCAGACCTCTGAGGGCCATCAACAGAGCCAAAGGACTCAAGGTATCTAAACACTGACTGTGAGTGCGTGTGTGTGTGTCCTTCACATCTCGGTGTGTATTTGAAGTTTGGATCTGGATCCTGGAGCTGCCCTGGACATCTTATTTTGGTCCCTTTCCATGGCAAAGAACCTGCAGGTGTCTCATTTTAAACTGAGTCCTGAGGTTTGGGTGTCTTGGGGGGGGATATATATACTGTAATATATATATATGTTCAGAGTGACTTTCACTTCCCGTGAAGATCATGATCTCTGATGTTCGTCCAGAACAAAGAGTTCCTTCAGTGTCACAGTGATCCAGTCAGAGGTTTCTGAACATCATTCAGAGTTTATTTCATTTTATTTTCACTTCATTCATTCATTCATTCATTATCCATACTGCTTATCCTGAAAGGTCGCAGGGGGGTGCTGGAGCCAATCCCAGCTTCAGTTTCATTTAATTTGCAGCAGCAACATAAATACTAATATAGGTGTGTTTGTGTGTGTGTGTTTTGCAGCATGTGGTCCAGTGTGTGTTTGTAGCCATCAGGACGATTGGGAACATCATGATTGTCACAACTCTGCTGCAGTTCATGTTCGCCTGTATCGGAGTCCAGCTGTTCAAGGTGAGACTGGAGCGGACTCAGCTTCCTGTGAGCTCACGTTTTAGTTTTGGAAATCCTGCACCTGAGGGCGGAGTCACACCTGAACCTGAAATCTGTGGCTTCCAAATGTTTGTGTTGTATTTAACGGCTGCCACTTGAACTGCATGAAGCTGGCGATCCTTCCATTGTTCCATATATCAACCAGTCACATGTTTTTCTGTCTGAAGTTGAACTTCCTGTTTGTTGTTTGTTTCAGGGCAAATTTTATCGCTGCACCGATGAAGCCAAACACACACCTGAACAGTGCAAGTGAGTTCAGATCCTCCAACCTGAAGCCAACTTCTGTTTGACATAGTGAGATACAGTGTGTGTGTGTGTGTGTGTGTTCAGGGGGACCTTCGTGGTGTATAAAGACGGGGATGTGAACCATCCGATGGTCAGAGAGCGGCTCTGGCAGAACAGCGACTTTAACTTTGATAATGTGCTGATGGGGATGATGGCGCTCTTCACCGTGTCCACCTTCGAGGGCTGGCCTGCGTGAGTCTGCACTTCTTTACTGGGTGTGAGAGTCCTGATTCAGAACTAGACTGACGCTGACCCGTCTCTCTGCAGTCTGCTGTATAAAGCCATCGATGCTAACGGGGAGAACTCTGGTCCCATCTACAACTACCGGGTGGAGATCTCCATCTTCTTCATCGTCTACATCATCATCATCGCCTTCTTCATGATGAACATCTTTGTGGGTTTCGTCATCATCACCTTCAGAGAGCAGGGAGAGCAGGAGTACAAGAACTGTGAGCTGGACAAGAACCAGGTGAAGACCCACACCTGTAACATGGTCTGCAGTGTTTCCTGATCTGACCTTTGAACCCTTTGTGTCCCCTCAGCGTCAATGTGTAGAGTACGCCCTGAAGGCTCAGCCTCTGAAGCTCTACATCCCAAAGAACCCGGTCCAGTACAAGTTCTGGTCCATCATCAACTCCACAGGGTTCGAATACGTCATGTTTGTCCTCATCCTACTCAACACCGTCACTCTGGCTATTCAGGTTAATAACACACTCTAAAGCCCCCCCCCCTCCGGTGTGAAGCCACGCCTCTCAGAGTCCCTTGAAAATTATCATCTGATGAGTCTGATCCAGCACATTATGTAAAGAAGTTGTATTTGTACCTGATGATAGCACCCCCTGCTGTCTCTCTCCTGCAGCACTACGAACAGTCAAAAAAGTTCAGCCACATCATGGACGTCCTCAACATGGTGTTCACTGGACTGTTCACTGTGGAGATGCTGCTGAAGCTGCTCGCTCTCAGACTCAGGGTGAGAACACCAAGCACGCCTGAAACTCTCAGAGCAGCTTCTGTGTGTCACAGCATCCTGCTGCCCCAAAAACTCATCAGACTCACATGTGGATTCATCCACCACTGAAAATAGTCCCCAACAAACGCTCCATTTCCTGCTGATTGTTATAAAACTACAGTGAGCAGCTGTTTGAAACAGGAAACTATGAGTTGAGAGCCACAGACAGGTGGTGTGTTTGACATGAGATCAGAGTAGCTGTAACGTCAGCTGTTAGAAAATAATAAGGTAAAGTATGAAATGATGAAACTTGTGAAAAATAACAGGTCCATGTTTGAAGCTGATGACAGGCTGAATCTTAATGTTTGATGATGTCAGCAGGAGGGTATGACATCAATGCGTCTCTCCCTCGCAGCATTACTTTGTGGACGCCTGGAACTCTTTCGACGCTCTGATCGTGGTCGGCAGCGTGGTCGATATCGTGGTCACAGAGTTCAGTGTGAGTGTTCACCACGCCCCCTGCTGATACTGACAGGAACAACACATTTAAAATACATCGGATGGTTTCACCTCTCTGTCTCTCTCTCTGTACCTGTCTGTCTGTCTCGCTCTCGCTCTCGCTCTCGCTCTCTGTCTCTGTCTGTCTGTCTGTCTGTCTGCCTCTCTGTCTCTCTCTCTGTACCTGTCTGTCTGTCTGTCTCTCAGAGTGGGGAAGACAGCTCTCGGGTGTCTATCACCTTCTTCCGTCTGTTTCGAGTGATGCGATTGGTCAAGCTGTTGAGTAAAGGGGAGGGGATTCGTACACTGCTGTGGACATTCATCAAATCTCTGCAGGTAAAGGGGCGTGGCTAGAAAAAGAGAGGATGTCTTACTCCAGTGCACTGCGGCAGCACAGACAGTCTAACCTCCTCCTCTCTGTCTCTCTTCAGGCTCTGCCGTACGTTGCTCTGCTCATCGCCATGATCTTCTTCATCTATGCTGTCATCGGGATGCAGGTGAGTTCACATACAGGTGATCCTGCAGGGGGCGCTCTGATGTCATCTCAGTCCAGATTTGTAGTTGTCAGTCAGTCAGTTAGCCACCGCCCCAGGAGCTCTGTTGGTTACCTGCTTCACTAACTGGTCACATGACACTGGTCATCAACTCATAAACCAACTCCTGCAGAATGTGACCAATCACAAACATGAGCAGCAGAGTGACTTTACAAATGAAGAGCAAACTATAATATTGGAGAAACACAAAGAAGTGAAACATCATCCAGCTGAAAGCAACACAACTGCAACTAAACTGAAGGCTGATGATGTCACTGCCCTCATCATCAGGAATATAACCTGCTGACATCTGTAGATTTCATCACATTAATGTGTTCTGATGTGTAGATGACAGTCTGAGCTACCAACTAAAACAGAATTCACTTTCATATGTCATCAGTGCAACAAGTGCGAGGCTTCAGTCTCTGCTGGAGGATGATGTCAGGATACAGAAGTTCAGTCACATGACTTCGACACAGAGAGTCACAATCTGGATCTCTCATAGAAAAAGAGTTCCTCTCACAACCCACCGGACCAACTGCATATTAATGCCACTCTACCCCCCCCCCTTCCTCTCTCTATCTTTTTTCTCTCTCTACCCAACCGGTCGAGGCAGATAACCGCCCACCTAGAGCCTGGTTCTGCTCGAGGTTTCTGCTTGTTAAACAGCATTTAATTTAATTTAATTGCATATCAAAGCCCTGCCTACTGACCAATCAGCTCTCTTCACCAGCAGGAGGCCCTGTCCCCTTTGCAGCTATAACAGCTTCCACCCTTCTGGGAATGCTTTCTACAACATTTTGGAGTGTTTCTGTGGGGATTTCTGCCCATTCATCCAGAAGAGCATTTGTGAGGTCAGACACTGATGTTGGATGAGAGGACCTGGCTCGCAGTCTCCGTTCTAGTTCATCCCAAAGGTGTTCAGTGGGGTTGAGGTCAGGACTCTGTGCGGGCCAGTCAAGTTCTTCCACACCAAACTCATCCAACCAGGCCTTTATGGACCTTGCTTTGTGCACTGGGGCTCAGTCATGCTGCAACAGAAAAGGGCCTTCCCCAAACTGTTTCCACAAAGTTGGAAACGTAGAATTTTCCAAAGTGACAGAAAAACAACCCCATAGCATTATCCCTCCTCCACCCAACTGTACCGTTGGCTT
>JAVQJF010000592.1:0-12570 GCA_036023855.1 Gadopsis marmoratus
AAACACATTATCTAAAGATATAGCTTCTCTAGATGGCATTGCCCTGGCCTCCAGTGCCACCGTAAGGAATCTTGGAGTTATCTTTGATCAGGATATGTCCTTTAACTCGCATATAATACAAACTTCAAGGACTTCCTTTTTTCACCTACGTATCATTGCAAAAATCAGGCACATCTTGTCTCAGGAATAATTTATTTTTGTTATTTGTTATGTCTAGTCTGGACTATTGCAACTCCCTATTATCAGGCAGCTCCAATAAGTCCCTTAAGACTCTCCAACTGATCCAAAATGTTCCAGCATGTTTACAAGACAAGAACCAGGAAAAGCGATCATATTTCTCCGATATTAGCATCTCTATACTGGCTCCCTCTAAAATCCAGAATAGAATTTAAAATCAGCATTTTATCTTAAAGAGCTCATAGTACCCTATTACCCCACTAGAGCCTTGCGCTCCCAGAATGCAGGGCTTCTTGTGGTTCCTAGAGTCTCTAAAAGTAGACTGGGAGCCAGAGTCTTCAGCTATCAAACTCCTCTCCTGCAGAACCAGCTTCCAGTCTGTGTACGGGAAACAGACAACAACCTCACATTTAAGAGTAGGCTTAAAACTTTCCTCTTTGATAAAGCTTATAGCAGGGCTGACTCTGCAATAAGCCACGTCTTAGTCAAACTGCTATATAGGCACTGAGCTCCTCTCTCCAACCTGCTGCCCCCATGTTCTTGCTGTTATTGCTCTTATCATTAGCATTGCTATTATTATATCCCACTGTCTTGAGCTTGCTAAATAACCTGTGACTGCTGCTAACTGTACTTCTGTCTATCTGTTGTCTTGTCTCTTCTGTTTTTGTGCTGCATTTTATGGCTGTAGCCCAATTTGCCCCTCGGGGACAATAAAGATTTTTTGACCTTGACCTTGATTAGTATTATTTTTTACTACTATTAACATCAATACCATTACTACTATTGCTTTACATCTCTATGTCCAACTGCACTGTGCTATTGTGTGTTCTTTCCTCTACTTTCTCTCTCTGGCAGATGACCACCCACCCAGAGCCTGGTTCTGATTCTGCTCGAGGTTTCTGCCTGTTAAAAGGGAGGTTTTCCTTGCCATTGTCACCTAGTGCTGCTCATGGTGGGAAATGTTGCGTCTCTGTAAATAAAGAGTCCGTCTAGACCTGCTCTATATGATAAAGTGCCCTGAGATAACTTTGTTGTTTGAAGAAAAAAGTCTTTTGAACTGAACTGGAAAGAGCAGGATTGAGTTAAGGTCTACTGCATTGGCACAAAGAAAGAGAAGTGCACTGACAACATCCTATCAAAGAAGCTGTCATGAAATGTTTTGTCAAATCTTATATGCAAGTGCTGTTCACCTCTCTGAACTTCACCCCTTGAACTCTATTAAAGCATTCATGCATGTTCCTGTCAAGACAAAAGCACACATGGAGTAGACACTTTTGCAAAAAGTGAGAAGTGCGGGTGCCAACTCTGATTAACACATTGGAGAATCAGTAATGGGAAAACAGACGAGATGCCATGCTCCATGTTCTTTTTATATTTTTATTGAACAGCACAAATAGTATAGTAATGATGGCATAGTAATGATTTTCATGACCAATTAATCTGTCAATTATCTTTTGATTAATTGTTAAGTCTATTAATCAGCCATCAGGTTTGCAGAGCCCATGGCTATGTCTATACATTTCATGTTGTCTGAGATGATCAATTTACAACAATTTAAAGCAACATTAACATTAGAGAAGCTGTGAATGTTTACTTGAGGACTTATGTGGAATTGTATTGTGCTACTGTGTGTTCTCTTTCATCCTGCTCTCACTTTACCCCCCTCCTCTCTTCTTTTTTTTCTCTCGCTACCAACCAGTCTAGGCAGATGACCACCCATCGAGAGCCTGGTACGGCTCGAGGTTTCTGCCTGTTAAAATGCAGTTTTTCCTTGCCACTGTCGCCTAGCGCCTGTTCATTGTGGAATTGTTGAGTCTATACATAGAGTTGGTCTAGATTTGCTCTATATTAACAAGTGCTATGAGATAACTGTTATGCTATAGCGCTATATAAATAAAATTGAATTGAATTGCATTGACTTACACTGATCACCCATAACATTGTGACAGCACGGGCACCCTGACCGGTCTGCGGCTACGCAGCTCCAAATGGAACAAACTGCGATGCTCTGTGCATTCTGACACCTTTCTATCAGAACCAGCAGTTTCAGCTACAGCAGCTCTTCTGTTTGATCGGACCACACAGGCCAGCCTTCGCTCCCCACGCGCATCAATGAGCTTTGGCCGCCCATGACCCTGTCACCAGTTCACCGGTTTTCCTTCCTTGGACCACTTTTGGTAGGTACTGAGCACTGCAGACCAGGAACACCCCACAAGAGCTGCAGTGTTGGAGATGTTCAAACCCAGTCGTCTAGCCATCACAGTTTGGTCCTTGTCAAAGTCACTCACATCCTTACGCTGCCTATTTTTCCTGCTTCAACACATCAACTTCGAGGACAAAATATTCACTTGCTGCCTAATATATTCCCCCGACTGACAGGTGCCATTGTAATGACATAATCAGTGTTCTTCACGTTACCTGTCAGTGGACAGAAAGTCCACAGAAAGTCAGACCAAAGATCAGTGTATATGATTGATTGCTTATCAATGTTGTTGTTGATTTATTTTCTGCAGATAAACGTATACTAATTCTAGCTACTACTTGTTTCAGCGCTATGTCAGTGTAAACAAAAATATGCATAACATATTTTATTCATCAACTTTCTGAATAATATATAAATATATAATATATAAAATATTACAGTGAAAGGTTTTACAAAACGTTACATATTATATATACTGACAATCCAAATCAGTGCTCAAACTGTTTTTATCTCATTTTTCATATGTGAGAAAGGAGCTCAATGGGCAAACTGAGCAGAGTACAACGCTCCACGTTAACACGCTCTGCTTGGAAATATCAGCAGCACCCTGTTATTTATCATGCACCCTGTGTGTTCAGTTTCTTCCAAAACTGATTAATTGTTCAGATGGGGAAAGCCATATGCTCACATTGCAGTGCTACCGTAGTGATGTACATGTTCACATGTTGACTTGTTAGGCTTACAGATCAAACAGGTATTTTTCAAAGGAGGCTTAGACAACTGAGACCTACTGATGAAAGCCTGGCTTCATTAAGTGTTTCTTCAAACTCAGTTTAGTGTGGTTACGCTGACATTTTTCGGCTAATCCTGGCGGAGAGTGAATGCAGATGTGATTTGTGAACTGATTGTGCACTTTAGAAAGCTGAGCAAAAGAATGCACAATTCAGGTAAATGTTGACAGAACAGACTACAAAAGATTGTTCCGTGTCCTTCATGGACAACATTATATTCCTTCAAAACATGACAAAATTGTTACGAATGCAGCTAAAATTGCTTTGAATGTCACATTCTGTCCAAAATAACCTATTGTTTAAATCACTGAAGGTCACTGTGTTCTCAAGAGAGGCCTCATCAAATGAACACAAATCTGACAAAAACATTTGATTGCATACAGCCAATGAAAAGAAGAAGAAGGAAATGCTGTGTAAAGACCCTTTCAAACGCAACGCGGTTCGAGGTGTGCTCACCAATGAGCTCAGTGCACATCTGACTAGGTGTTTGGGGAAGTCGGGGAGGACAGGGCTTTCCTCCTGAGGTCTCGATATAAGCGTAAACTTCAGACACACACAATACTATCTTTTCCTCGATTTTTCCTTCCATGCCTGCCTGGCTGGCTGCCTCATTACTATTGGCCAGGCAGGTGTTCGTGGCACGGCATGAGCCACTGGAAGTTTCAGAGCGCGGTTGCGTCACTGTCGCGTTGTTTCTGAAAGGGCCTTAATGCTCAAATGATGGGTCAGTTGACTAAATATGTCTAAACTGCTTCTTCACAGTGAGGGTGTTTATCTGTTTTCAATTAGTGTAAATTCAGCGGACAACAGGTCCTTGCTATATTAACTACATTATGGCCCTGTTTGGCCCTATGAGTTTCAGATGTCACTTTGGAATTTTTTACATATTTGACATTTTATAGACAATTAAACAGACCAAAAATATGAATAGATTATTGATAATCAATGTAATCTGTAGTTGACGCTCTAAAACTATGAATTTCATTCTTCAACATGATCAGAGCTGCATGAATCTGTGCCTCAACATGCTATGGACTGATTGCAGAGTAAGTGTGTTGTTTGCTGGCTGGCACACCACTGAAGCACAACAGTCTGAACAAATGGAGAACCTCCAACAACTGATATTTGCTTTCTGAAGAGGAGATTTCATGGAAGAAAAATACCAGATGTTCCAGACTGAACGAATCTTTACAACAGAGGCTGTAGAATAGCCCGTTTTACCAACCATAGGAAGAGCCCTGAGCAAGAAGAAGAAGAACCCCCAGGGTCTTTCAGTTTCTCTGTCAGGTGATGTTAAGGAGGTTAGCACAGCTGGCAGGGCTCATTCACATTATGCTTTCTAGACATTATAGCATTTCTATAGGCCAGCAACTCCTCTTCAAATGCAAATTGCAGGATGTCCAGAGGTGTTTTCCGTGGTGTTTACTGAACAGAGGAGTCTTGAGTATCTACCAGATGAGATGGCTGTTTGAAAAAGTCAGAATAAGCAGCTGCTTCTTTGCAGAGCTCAAAGTGAGTAAAAGTAATAGTACATTTTAAAGAAACAGATTTATTGCAAATTTAACATATTCTGAAAATGTAAAAAGGGAGCTAGCATATAAGAGATCATATGGCTTCGAATCACAATGCTGTGAAGTTCAGTTTGTCACTGGTTAGTGTACTGGGGATTGAAGATCACAAGTACTAACTTGAGCTAATCTAATATTAAAACATGTTCTCCCCTGTTGGCTGGCTGAATAAAGCTGGCAGAATGGTAGGTTTTATTTATCTATTTTATTTTCACTTGATTTATTTATCCATTTAAATTATTTTTAAAGAATATGTATATTTATGGGGTCCATAATTATACAAAATTTCATAAAGGAGACATTATGAAATAAATAAACATATACATGAATTGTGTAAAATATATAAATTAACCAATACATTGTGAAATAATTTAAAGTATTAAAACTAATCCTCATTATAGTGACAAATTATTTTATCAGTCCTTTTCTCATGTTAACAGTTTGTCTTTATTTTATTGAATTTACTGTAATTTTATTTATTTCAAAATGCCCTTTAATTAATTTTCATTTCATTGTGGCGTTTCTTTATTTCACATCATATTTTATTTTGTAATGTAACTTTTTATTTAATGTTTCAAGTCAACTTTCATTAAGTCACATTTAATTTCACAAAGTCAATTAATCATGTCACAGTGGCCATTTGAAATCTGGGGGGGTGATTTCTAAGTAGAAAATTCCTCAAACAGCAATGTTTGGATGAATCTCTGGCTGGATTTCTTTTTTCCTGTACTGAGCCCACCCATTCACTCACGATACATGGAGGAAGCCTCATCCATCCTCACTGTACACATCTCTTATGTAAACAACCTCCTACCCAGAGTCATCTGTGTAAAATCTGAAGTAAAATACAAATCAAACAGCTGGTTTCAAAAACTGCAGTATTACAAATGTGTGCAATACACATGCATTGTTCTTGAACAGATCAAGGTTAATCTTGAGAGGTCTCTGTACATGAATTATAAATAGGTGCAAATTTGTGTGTGTGTGTAGCTTCATAAACAATACTGCAAGAGAAGGTATATCGGCCTAATAGCCCAGCAGAGATGAAGAGCCTGTGTTTTTACCAAACTTCAGTTGGATTTGTGCAATATTATGTTTACAAATGTAAAACTGCTAATTGTCAGATCTGGTCAAGATGTGACTTTTTTGTTATTTTTACATTTATAAGTGTGGATTAAGTAAATGAGATGGAGTGTATTCATTAGTCAGCTTCAGAGGTTAATTGTTGAACTGGAGAGAGCCAGGCTTGCTGTTTCCCCTGTTTCCAGTCTTTATGCTAAGCTAGCCTAATCGCCCCACTGCTCCATGTTTATACTATACTGGAGTTTGTCCCTGGGTGCTGCACACTGGTTGCCCACTGCTCCAAACACTTCGGATGGGTTAAATACAGAGAATGAATTCCCCTATTGGGATCAATAAAGGATAACTTAACATATACTTGATGCACAAACATAGGTGGTATCAGCCTTCTACCTTAAGTCTTTGGTAGAAAGCGTATTTTCAAAAAATGTTGAACTATTCCTTTAAATTCACACATGAGGCTTCACTATTTGAGAATTTTCTGTCAATGCTAGGCCCCTTCTAAATGGAGGCCCGTAGTAGATGCAGTATTGTGTTGCAAGAGTGCTTCCAGTATAAGTATAGCTGTATGATGTAGGATTATGTTAGGCCATAGATTCCAATTCAGTCCCAGGAATGTGCTGTTTTTGTACCATTGTTTCCCACATTGATAGTAATTTAAACACTACACTGCATTCCCCCCTTTTTCCTCCATTCATTTTACATTCACCACAATCTATTGTAGCGGCCTTGTTGGTGGACAAGCATAATTGATGGTAGAATGCTGCATATTTTATTTGGCCTCAAGTTCAGAGAAAATGCATTTATACCTTGCACAGATTAGTTTCGAATTAAACTTATATAACATGGGGTCTAAGCAATCAGACCCTTCTCAGTAGCTCCCCGCGACTCATTTCTTTGAGCAAGTTTAATTATCTTTAATGGCAAAGTCAGGCTGTGCATATCTGGTGAGAAACAAGGTCCATTCCTCATAAATTCATTATACTGTTGGGCCTGCGTAGGAGGTGGTGCTTAAGGCAAGTAAATGTTTTGTGTCATTTAGGGAAATGCAGAGAATGAAGTTTGCTGTGTTTTTTCTAAGATTGCAAAGAAAATCATCTGTTGAGACAGAAATAATTAATTGTAATCAACCTTTTTAATATCCCTGCATACCATGAAGGATGTTTTTCAGACATGTTAAAATAAATCAGATGCGCAGGTGTGTAGGGCCAGTGTGTATGATTGATTAAATTTAATGTAAAACACCATACAGACAAATCTATGTGTTAATTAGTTTAATTTTTTTTAGAAGGATGCAGTCTAAAATACTCTTGTGATGGCTTGCCTTACAAAATTTTATTATCTCAGTGGCACTCAACACAAAGTTGACCAGGCTAAAAAAAACCAAAACGACTAGAGTAGGAAAGAACAGAAACGCCAAACACATGCAACTGTACAGGCGAACAGACAAGTGGGAGTATATTTAGCTTCTTTTGGAGATTCCTGTCGCTGTTAATTTTGTTACAATGGTTGCTTATGCTTTCTGTTGATATATTTTTAGTTGTTTAGGGTTTTTTGCATTCGTAGTAAAAAAACAAATAGTTAAAAGACTCTCATCTTGGGTGCCTTCTGTTGTTGGCTGTGTTTGGCCTGTGTCACGTGATACATGGTAATGTATCATGTGGGGTCTGCGCGTGAGGTCAAAGGTGGGAAAGGATGATGCCACCAAGATTAACTTATTACATTTCATGCAGATTGGAGTAAATTATGCAAGCATTGCTCAGAGTCAGAGCTGCTCTCGAGACAGACATGATCTCATTGGCTGAGTAAAACATAAGTGGGTGGAGCCAGAAATCCACCACATGTGTTTTCTGGCTAAGTAACATTACACTGAAGAAGTAGAGGAGGGGAGGAAAACTAATACTGTAAAACCTTCTCACACTGCTAACTGAAAGACTGTAATCAAACTAATTATTTACTGTAAGTTAGCCAGTTTACCTTACTGGCCAAGCTGCCCATAGCTGTAAACTAATCTTATTAGCCTGCTAACCTGCCAAGAGTACGATCAAGCTAATGAGTATGTCTGGAAGAAAATAACCAACACTTATTATTTGAGTGTGTCATCTATAGCAATTGGTGCTGTTTATTGTTGGTCCCATTAAGCAGAGTTTAATCCAATTACTAGGTTTATACTGTATATATACACAGTATATATATTAATTTGACAATAAGGTGCTCAGGATCGGTCAGACCCAAGATACAAGACTGTACTGTAGCGATGCTGTATCTCCACTCTACTCTCTACTGTACATTTTCACTATCAGACACCAATTGTTACATTCATACACCTGTCAGGAGACACTGATCCAGATATTTTTATCTGTGAAACCATATACTGTATCGTAATCTAGCAGTGGCTGCAGTAAGAGGTTCTCCCTTACAGAGCTCATTAACAACCTCAGCAACAACAACAACAAGATAAACCTGTCTGTATCTCTGTGGTGTAGCCCAACCATTTCTGGCAACGGCAATATACAGTATCCATGGAAACAAGAAAATAACTTGACAAAGCTGAAGAGGACACTGGCACGAAACAAGGGTTGTCAAGTTTATTTTGTACACGCCCAAGAACAAAGTAAGGAGAGTGGTTCCTTACTACTCAAGAACACCAACACAACATAATTGAAGTTCAGGCCAAAGATTCATGACATGACAAAACCATTTTAGAATGTTGCAGCGGTATGAACTGGCCCGTGTTAGCCCGACTACAGGTGGCTGATGCTGTCGCCTGCGACTCAGATTGTCATGTCGCCATTGGCTGGTTTTAGAACATAAGTGTTTTCATTCATTCATTCATTCATTAACCAGACTGCTTATCCCGAAGGGTCGCGGGGGGGGGGGGGGGCAATCCCAGCTTGGGCAAGAGGCAGGGAAACACCCTGGACTGGTTGCCAGTCAATCACAGGGCAGACAAACAGACATTTAGGGGACACCCACACCACATTCATACACCGATGGGCACACAGTTGCCATGCTGGCCTCCACCGGGGGCAACTCGGGGTTCAGTGTCTTGCCCAAGGACACTTCGACATGGGAGACAGCGGACAGCAGGAGCTGGGATCAAACCACCAACCCTGGGGTTAATGGACGACCGCACTACCCCCTCAGCCACCCCAATCAGCTCGTAGCAAAGTCAGCTGGTCACCTCGTCATGCTCATTTTTTTATGTTTCCGCCAGTTCATTAATACTAGAAATGCAACTGTAGCAAGTAACTCACTAACACTATCCTCATTCATATTTTAAGAAGCTACGAAGACTGAAAAGCTGGCCATTAGAACAGAAGTAGAGAGAGCTGTCTCGTCTGGTCACATTGGTGTAAAGTGGCAGGTTTCAGAATGTTGCAGGCCTGGCGCTTTGCAAGTAGTTGCAATTTTCAACTCGTCTCGTTATGAATCTATGGTCTGAACTGACCTCACTACTGACACATGTAATGACTCATTCTCCAGGAGGCTAACATCAGTGCTATTTACTGGTCAAAATAGCACAGACTTTGTTGGTTTTGCGGATATGAACAAATAACTGGGGGATTCCCAGAATACAATCCTGCCTAGGGGCTCCAGAAAGGCTAAGACCTGGGCTTTTTGGAAACTAAATCAAACTGCTAACTAACAAAAACCCTGCATTTGACACCAAACATTGCCACTCAAACCGTAGATCAAATGAAATAAAATCTTGTTTCTGCAAAAAGAAATTCATATCTTCAATTTCCACTGAAGTCACACTGTCTGTAACATCTAGAAGAAAATCTTAAATACTACAGACTGTAGTATTTAAAACCTGAGGATGCCTGTAATGCAGCGAGAAGCCCAAACGACCACCTAGTGACAGAGTGAAAACCTAGGAAAAACCTTTATTTGAAATGAGACAACCATGGCAGATAACGCAGCCATTTTAAAGCATTGTTTTAGCACTGCCCACCTGCATGAAATATATCCTTTTTTTTATAGCGCACTTGGCTACATGCTGCTGCAGTGGGTTTTTTCTTCCTCTTTTTAATCTGTATCCTGTCTGCAGCACCATTTTTATTCTCGTGCTTTATTTTCCTTTATCAGGTGTGCAACTCTGCAGCTGTCATGAATCATCTGTGCCTGCACATCTGTGCCTCTGCACCACTTGCAAACAAATAAATACCATGCACATATTTTACTATATATCTCAGCGTGCTGCTGTTTCAGAAGGGACAAGCCGTAGTGTAACAACGCACCAGTTTTTCACTGTTCTTTCAAGACAGGCAAGCTCTCAGTTTATACCGCTTTCTTGGCTTCAGAGATCATAGAGCTTTGAGTCTCTTGAGTCGCTCCTTAATGTGTCATGAAACAAGTTCTCTGGTAAATTCACCGCAGGAGCACTCGGTCTCTGCAGTCGGATGTGTCACAGATCCTGTCGGAGCAAGGAATATGAGATTAGGTTGAACATATTCTTCCTCACTGGCTTGTACCATTGTTCCAGATTGCCGAGCCTGAGATAACCAGCAGGTACAAATAAATTCAGATCTATTGTTTCCAGGGCGATGTTGTGCAGGTCAGACTTCCAGTCAAAGCTTCTCACGTCCTTAATGGGGGTCAAAAGTTACATCTCTGCTGCAGTGCTCATAAACAATTAGCCATCAATTAGGTTCCAACACAGTGTTTTGTTGTAGATGCACTCATGCTTCACACACTAACACTTACTCAGCTACACTTTACCACTGAACAGATTAATACAAACAACTGAGCCTGAAGAAGGCCCACAGGCTCCTCAACAGTAGTTTAGATTCCTTTGAGCAATGTGATGCAGTTTGTCATGATGCATTGGAGAGGAAAACACTATGGTAAGATAATTTCCCTATATTGCACAGCCCTAAATAGACTTTAAGATTCAAAACATAAATTGTGAAAGCTGTCTTTTCGCTATGATTCTCCTGTAATCTCTGTAATTTTAAGTGACAACACCAGGTGGTTCCTCTAATTTCACGTCAAACATAAAGTGGCAGGGGAAACCGTGACTTGAACGTTAGAGAAGGTTTCGTGGGACAGAGTCTTTCAGAGTGAGACCGGGGGCCAACAGCCGAGGACTGGGTGAAGGCAACTCGCAGATGTGAATGTACTCTAACTACATTAGTCAGGCTGTTGCTGAATAAGAGCAAAACCCACCCGAGAAACTAGGCTCTGGAAAAACAGGGATTCAATGAGCACGTGCATCTTTGTTCATTCAAGTGTAGAATGTATCCCACAATTACATGCACATACTACATGAACCAGTTTGGGGACCACCGAGAACATGTGTGTTCAACGTGTTCTACACCTATTGTTGTCCTTTTTATAGATGCAAGCTCTGAAAAGGAAAAAAAAAAATCAATTGTGTGAAATAGGAAAAGGGGACATTCATTCTTTGAATTGAATTGAGTCAAAGAGCAGAAGTCAACGCGCTGGTGAGAGGCTCGTATTGTGTTTGTGAAACACGCGGAACCAATCTGTCAACGCTGCTTTTGTGTTTCCTTTGAAACCTCAGCTCAGGTTGTACCGTCTGGTATGTAAATGTACTTCTTGGGTACAAACGTATTTGGCTATTGGTCGTCGACGCATGGACCTGACTGTAAAGCTAAGAGAACTTCTTTCGAGAGAACGAGTTTTTTGTTTTGTTACTGCCCAGCAGCATCTTTCAATAGGCCTGCCTTGACACAGGTGATGTAGTTTAGAGTTTTTGTAAATTACATTTACATTTTCATGAGATTTCAGTTCATACAGTTTGCAAAAGATACCATCAAACAACCTGAACTGACCCCTATGTGTTTGCTTGGCCGCCATGTGAATGTAAAATGTATGCATTTTTGTCATTTTCCTACTCCTTTATTTTTGCTGACATGTTCATCTTTTTCAGATTGCTTGATACACCACTGAAACAGTGAAGAAAGCAAATGAACAGAACATGTTCTGTGCTACTAATGGTCAGTGTTTGCTAAGTATTATCTTTCTATTTTAATGTACTGTAAATGTCCCTGTAATTCATCACTGATAAAGGCTTTATAGAAACTATCATATTCGTATTGTATTGTAGACATCCTTGGTAATCTTGCTATGAAGGTCAGTTGCTAATTGGTGTCATTTCCTAAATTATTTCCAACACAGGCAGTCAGCTTCACACAAACACAATTATAAACACACACACACACACACACTGTGTGGATAAATATTGACTATAAAAATTCTACAATATGATAAAAATATTCAAGAAGGATTTTTCTTTTTACCTTGTTTTGCATCCTTTTTCTGCTAAAAATGACAAAACAGTTTAACTCATATAAACAATTTATTTACTACCAGGAGATTTCAAGTGTAGTTACAGTATTTTGCCCTAATTAGATGAGACAACCTTTCTCCTGGCTGCTTCAGTATTGTAGTAAATTATACCGTATGGTTTTTTAATACCCCACACAGCTTTTGAGCTATTTATATCCATCTCATACCAATAACTACTGGATAGTAATTCTTCCTTTTAAAGTTCATGCTGAAGCAATAAGTGAAAATCATCTGATGTCCTTTGGTTCATTTGTAAAACACTATAGCTCAGCAGACTGTTAATGAATACACCTTGAGCGAGCTACATGAGCGGTGGTATTGATGCGGTTTTGATACAATAAAAAAGTAATTCCACAGTCAAGTAATGATTGAAATCCAGGAGGGGGGGGGGGGGGGGAGATAAAATAAAAGTATTTTAGAGCACTCTGTATTA
>JAVQJF010000595.1:0-15743 GCA_036023855.1 Gadopsis marmoratus
CATGAGCAAGCACTATGCGACAGTGGCAAGGAAAAACTGCCTTTTAACAGGCAGAAACCTCAGGCAGAACCAGGCTCTTGGTGGGCGGTCATCTGCCTTGACCGGTTGGGTAGAGAGAGGGTCAATAAATGGCTTAACTAATCAACTGATTGGTTGATTCAATGATTATGAAAAATCGTATTTATGAATTGTCTCTTGATTTACTAATCGATAAATAGTTTAAGCACTGAATTATCAATAATTCTAACCATATTTCGTTACGCTACAGCATTTGAGAAACGTAACATGATTTCAGTAACCAAATAAGGCATTACTGTAACCAACATGATGGGGCGGCTGTGGCTGAGAGGGTAATGTGGTCGTCCATTAATCCCAGGGTTGGTGGTTTGATCCCAGCTCCTCCTGTCCACATGTCGTATTGTACCTGGGCAAGACACTGAACCCCAAGTTAACCCCAGTGGAGGCCAGCATGGCAACTGTGTCCCTATCGTGTGTGAATGGGTGAATTAGACTACTGTTCAAGCTGAGATTACTGTTACAGCGCTTTTATGAACTGTTTCGGTTGAAAAGCGCTATATAAGAAAGAGACAATTTAACAGATCTCATAGCCTGAAGGCTACATTTTTGAGTTATTAGGCTACTTGTAACATGTCAAGAAGTGAAACATTTAGCCTTTCAACAGCTGTGGGTTTGGTGGAAGGTGGATTTGTTTTTGGATAACACTGTTCTTTCAAAGGCCTAATCAGTAATTTCCAAACACACAGCACGTTACAGCTATGTTCAGATAAATACTTGAAACATACAATAAGTTTAAAAACATGGGTTTTTAGGCGTTCTTCACTGACCATAACTGGACATGTAGCCCCATAGACGCAATGCTGTTTTACCTCATTGGTTATCTTTTTTACAAACTTTGTCTTTACAAACTTTCTTCAAGGGATAATATTTTAAGATCCTTGAGAAGAAAATCAGCATTCAGATTTAGAAACAAACACAGTCTGTAGTCCTTTTCTGTCTTCACTCCAGCAACTAAGGAAACACATTCCAATTTATACATGAGGAAATCATGTTAAACACATATTGCTTTTATCAATTGGAAGGTTTTGACTTGTTTTCAAAAAGCAGTATGTATGTGTATGTTTTCTTATATACTCGTAAGTTTAGAAGAAAATCTGCCTCCACAGAGAAATGGCTTAGAATTTGATGTTACTGTACGTCTTACAAGGCACGGGGCCCCCTGATGTAAGATTGAAACCCATCTGAAAATATTTCAATTGGATTTATCTAATCGCTGCCTGCTGTCTACAAAAATTTCCCAGGCAAGCTACACATGGAAATAAAGACAGAGAGAGGATTCTGGAAGAGTTAAATCCTAAACCTCATCATGTCGACAACATATACCTACTTCAGCCAACTGCCTAATGAGTAGCAACTTGGACTCTTCTCTGATGTGCAATAAAAGAAAAATAACTGAAAAACTACAATACAAACATGGGGGAGTTTTATAATGTGGTAAAAATAATAAAATATGTAATGCTCATTGTATGTGTAGTACAAGATATGTTATGATGAATGTTTACTGTGAGCCAAAGATTAATAATTACCATATACAGTATGTATTAGATAAGTGTAATACTTTGCTCATAAGGAATGTAGTGTGCTGAGGAAGAAGGTCAAAAGCACTAGACATCCGCATATAGCCATAAAGAGGGGAGTAAAACCAGACACTTGAAGGAAACATATAGCCATATATGGGAACGTTGATGCAGGACTGGGATGTCACATGGCCAGTAAGCACTCAGGCTACCTACAGTATATACTATGCACTTCAGTTGTTTTCAGGAATGTCATGTTTTAGAGGTACGCTCCTCCTTCAGACGGCGACCGAAGATCCATTGGACGAGGAGAGCGCCTAGAGGTGTGGACACGCCTGCGCGCCGACAAGGGGCCAATAGGACCTGGCCCCAGCCGTCCAATGGAGGAAGACGCGCCCAGTTTAGAATAGTAGAAAACTGTTTAGATCAGGAAACGGGGCCATTCTACAAAGTGAGAGACAGATTAACAACTTAAATATGGACTGTGGATCACGGAGTAGTGTGCCCTCGATCGAGTAATTTTGTATTGCATATACCTTGCAGTTTGAATAAATCTACTCGACTTTAAAGAGCAGAATCCTGGACATAATTTGAGTTTGACTTCCCTTCGATATTACAACACGACAATGACCATGACACACAGCTGTGTCAGGAGTTTGAAAAGGCAGAACATATAAAAAAAGGTTTGATCCTGAATATGAAAGCAGGAGCAGTATTTTCATACAAGCAAGCAAAAAGAAAATGACCATATAAATCACTAATGATGTACGTCAGGAGGAGCAGAAATGGAGAAACAGAAGAAGTTGAAGAGAAAAGTTTAATCTCTGTGATTGGTGACCGTCATGACTGCAGATGGTAGAAACAAGAACAGCGAGAGCGGGAAATGAAGCAGGAAAGAAACAATCTTGTGAAAAACCGAGCACGGCCTGTACACAGACAAGTCATCACTTAACCCGCCTGGGGGTGAGATTAGAAAACAAACCCACCCCATTTGTGGGAAATCTGGAAAATATCTATATACATGATGGAGGAAAAATAAGAAGGTGTCTGACTGTGTGCAACTATGTGTGCAGGCCGTACGCTATGAGTCTCCCTCTAATACAACGCTGACATTTCAGTCATCACCAGGAGGGAGGATTCGGGTGGAGAGAGGGCAGCACGGCCCTGGTCACAGCTTTCTGCTTGAGTGCCGAGCTTTGCATATTTACACAACAAGTGTGCGTCTTTCTGTCTGACAGTGGTCGAGGGTGTCTGCACGACTTCGGGCAATGAGCTTTAAGGGAGGTATTATGGAATTTCTTGATGTTTGCTGGTCTGCTCTGAGGAAGGACAGTCTGACTTTTCTGCATGTTCGTGTGTGGGAGTGTACGTGGATGCTCATTTGTGGGTGGAAGTTTTTTTTTGGTGGGGGTTGTTCCTTTTCCCCCATACTATGGCTACCAGCCTAAAGCAATATGGGAAGAAAGAAGAGGCAGAAATGGTAGTGCATGCAAGTTGACAACCTCAAACACCAGCAGTACAATATGAGCTGTATAGAGTGGGCATTGGTTTTTTCAGTGTCTTCACTTGAACTATATAACTTAACATATGTTTTTCTACAAAAATATTGTTCAGAATTAAATTTCACTCCTGGTTGATTTGGCACACCTTTGGTTTCCATTTGAAATCACGTAGGCTAATTTATACAAAAACTTTGCATACATTAGTATGCTAGGACTTTGTTGGTTCCCCAGCACGAGAGAGTCGGAGAGTCCTCACCGAGAGCCCGATAGAGACAGAGACATTCCCTGATAAGGAAGAACTTTGTGTTAACGTTTGATCCCGTTTCCCTGATGTTTTGATTAAAATTACTCTTTTACTCTATTGGCTGCTGAGGTGAATTGTACTTCAGATGACCGTGGCCTGCCACAAAACATTAACTGTATGCATTCAACAACAGGCTAATGGGTAGTGTAACTTGCATCTATTAACAAGAAAAAACACAGAATAAATGATGTGCATCTGTGACATGCACCTGCATCAAACACAGCAAATTGCACCCACGATGCATTGCTATATGGGAGGCAAAAGACACAGCTCACTCAGGTCTGCAGCTTCAGACTCAGATAGACAACTAACTGGAATAACAAACTGCCCAGCTGTGCTGCTGCAAGAAAGAAAAAAGAAACAGAGAAAGAGAAGCAGCCAGACACAAAATTGGTCTAATGGTTTACTTCGATTTAAATGCAAGGGAAAGAATGATTATTCTGCTGGGTGTCTAAAAGCGAACTGAAGGTGAAATGGCCAAACCCCTTCAGCAGCAAGAGAAGAGTAATAGAGACAGCCAAAGCCAACATCTTCATCTTAGATCAATGCTTTCTAATCTAAGACACATGCACGCATTAATGATCGCTTAACCTCTCACACCTTTTTCATCAGCTCCCGTTCTCTTAACCTCTGACCTACTCATTCCCTCAACGCTGTTTGCTAAACATCTGAGGTCGCTGAATCCCAATAACTCCATCAGACTGGACAATCAGGAATTGGAATTGGCAACGTTTTAAAAATGGCCTCCCACTAAAAATTTCTCTCCTCTCCCCAGAGACACTCTCCTCTTGATAAATATCTCACCATTTAATGATGCAATTTTGCTCAAAAGTTCAAGATCATTACCAACCAGAAAGTGAGAGGTGCATACGTTACCGGCGACTAAAAACAATGAGACTGCCAATTCGCCAATGAAAAATATGGCCAAGCTTGGTGTACAGACTGTTGTATATTTATGGGAGCCCATTTGCTGCAGCTGATATTTCTAACTAGCAAATGGTAGCGCACTGTGTTGTATCTAGAATGAAATATGAAACCACTAAAGCAAATCCAGTTGGAGAAAGTCGAGAAATCAGGTACACTGCACTGTGAGCAGATTAAACGAAAGATGTCTTTTTGAGCGCTGCCATAATACATTATGTAGCGGAGGATAAATTTCAACGTGCGTATCTGTATGTGTGTGTTTGAACATTGTTCTCTGCACGTGTGTATATGTGTATCATGATTGATCATTAAACGGTCCAATTATATATATATATATATATATATATATATATATATATATATATACAGTATATATATATATATTGCTAATACTGTTGATTGTTTATTTTAACATCAGTAACATTGTAACTGCCGGTGCTTTGCATCTGTATGTGGAATTGTACCAATTGTGCTACTGTGTGTTCTGTTGGTATAGATTATGAGCGTGTAGGTGTGCAGCATACATATGTATGCCAAGGATGAGCCCGTACTGTACAGTTGTGTTTAATTTGAGAGAATGCCCCTGACCCAAGGGAGATAGTGAAATAATTTAGGTCAACGTCACAGATTTTATTCATTTACCATGATATATATTTATCTTTTTTATTTGATATTCATGTATTTCATTTGTTTTGCATTGTATTTCATATTTCACATTATTGTTAGCCTCATTTCTGATTTTTAGTTGCCCCTGGTACATGATTGTCACACAGCACTGAGGTTTATCTTCATTACGTCGTTCATGTATGTAACAGACAACATTTGTCCATGTTTTTCTACTAAAAAGGCACAGTCAATAAGTGAAACTTGTTGTTCATAAAGACCAGAGGCTGTGTACCTCACTCCTCTGACCACCTCCACGGCCCAGTATGTTCTGACAAAGAGAGACGGCACAGCTTTTAATAACACACAGAGAGCTCTGCCACAAAACAGCCTACAGCTCTGACGCATGAGAAACGAACAAATGAATGGGATTCACTGCATATTCCCGTGAGGCCAAAGGTCTGTGCACCCTCGGATTTATCTCATATCACACCACTCACAAGCGCAGTACTGTATTTCTCTGTCAATGACAACTACATGTTCTCTAATTAGATTCGAAGTCCTGCAATATGAGGTATTTGTTGTTTGAGCCAGTGCTATGTCTCATGGCAGGATATTCACGTCCTTTTGATCAGCAGATAACAGCACTTTTTCAGTGATAATTATTCCAAAGTTTAACTATCAAATTTAGAGGAGTGGTTCTCAAACAGTAGGACATATCATATCCTTTGGATTTGCATGAAACATTTAAAAATTGGCGTTTGTTTATAATTATCACACTGAATTATATAAGTATTTATATCAGTGAGATAATGCTAATAATATGATAATAGTTCTTCCTTTATGAAATTAGGGGTCTATTGCGAACCCACTAAGAAAGAATTATTGGATTGGCTGGATTCTAAGAGTAAACCTTATGCACAATGTAGTGCCCTTGAAACCTCTGGCAATAAAATGAAAAATGTACTGTCCAACGCATGCTATGACAATGCAACGACTACAGCCAAAGGGCAGACCACAAGCATACACGTGTATTGACAAGTTAAAGACAGGATATATGCAGGAATCCTGAAATTAAATTACATATCTTTTAAGACCTTTTTAAGACCTTTTTAAACCTTTACAACACACGACGGCAACGCCACAAGTTGTAACATTACATTTACAGTACTATACCAGTACATTTACTTTGAGATTGCAAAACGGTCTTAGTTTGACCAGGAGGGAATGAAACTCAAGAGAATAAAGTAGTGACTAACCCAAAGGTAAGGTTTATTAAAAGTAATAATAGTCACATAACAAAACATTTACATTAAGAAACATTTCCATTTGGCCTTTGAAATACAACATTGGCCATAAATTATATTTATGTCTGAGTCTGTCTCTTTGTGTCTCTCTCTCTCTCTCTGTGTCTGTCTGTCTGTGTCTCTCTCTCTCTCCATCTGTCTGTCTGTGTCTCTCTCTCTCTGTGTCTGTCTGTCTCTCTCTCTCTCTCTCTGTGTGTCTGTCTGTCTGTGTCTCTCTCTCTCTCCGTCTGTCTGTCTGTCTCTCTCTCTCTCTCTGTGTGTCTGTCTGTCTGTGTCTCTCTCTCTCTGTGTCTGTCTGTCTGTGCCTCTCTCTCTCTCTCCATCTGTCTGTCTGTCTCTCTCTCTCTGTGTGTGGAGTCTGGATCTTCGGGACCTGGTTCTGCGCAGTCTGGATGGACACGGGTCTGGTCGAGTGGATGCGGACCGCCTGCTGCTGCTACTGTTATTATTAGTGTAGCTGTTGTTATACTGCTAATACTATTGGTTGTTTATTTTAGCATCATTAGTTGCTTTGCATCTTCTGCATGTGGAATTGTACTGTGCTACTGTGTGTTCTCTTTCATCCTGCTCTCACTCTACCCCCCCCTTTCTCTTTTTTTCTCTCTCTTCCCAACCGGTCAAGGCAGATGACGCCCACCCTGAGCCTGGTTCTGCTCGAGGTTTCTGCCTGTTAAAAGGCAGTGTTTCCTTGCCACTGTCTCCTAGTGCTGCTCATGGTGGAAATGTTGGGTCTATACATATAGAGTTGGTTTAGACTTGCTCTATATTAACAAGTCCTATGCGATAACTCTGTTATGATATAGCGCTATATAGATAAAATTGAATTGAATTGAATTGAATTGATATTAAATGATAGGCTGTCTGTCTGTCTGAATCTATGTTCCAATAAATAATATATGGTAAAATGCTGAGTAATACCTTTTAATACTTTTTAAGACCCCGCTGATACTCTGAAAGATGAAATAACTAGTCAGCAGTCTGTATTAAATAATCGTCCCATAGACAACCAAAACTAACTAACCATCCATCTTCCCTAGATGAGCACAAACTCAAGTTCAGTTCTCCTTTCTGAATCCTCTCCTGCTGCTCTGTTTTCACATTTGTTTATCGTTGTTTCAATCTGTGGTCAATTTGCGTAATGCTTTTTTGAAGGTGTTCATAACTGTTTCCAGTGAACTATGTTTCTATTATATATGGTTTTGATGTTTGTACTAGAGGTCTTCATGGGTCCAGAATTTTGGATGATCTGAAACCAACCTGGAAATCCTATCCAAGCCTGACATTCACGAAACGATTTACACTCTCTGTCTTATCTTGGAAAACCTTTTTTCTGCTGGGATGATTTTGACGCTCCCTGTGATTATGGTGATTCCACTCTGACTCACTGTGGTTCCATGGTTGTGGTCGGGCCATAGCTACTAGGAACCAAGTGGACCTGTAAATTGCGAGCAACTGAAGAGAGCTCAACCACCTCTTCTGTAACTAAGATGCAGGATGCAAGTATTTCCTCGCGTGTCCTGCCTCTACAGGAAAACCTTAGGAAAAAACAATCGTGGAATTAAGTTGGGCTCTCTGTGTCTGTCTGTCTGTGCCTCTCTCTCTCTCTCCATCTGTCTGTCTGTCTCTCTCTCTCTGTGTGTGGAGTCTGGATCTTCACTGCATACATCATGGACGCATTTTATCTCGCCAGTTTTTTGTTAACAGTGAAAGAATGTCACTAATGATATAGATGAAATGTACCGCAGCTCAACTGGTCCCTCAGACCTCCTCATTCAGGTGGCCTTTCAGCTACAGTTCAGTAAACGCCAAATATTATATATATATAATATTACGGAATATTTATAAACCGCTCCCAGGTTTGGATGAAACAGCCAGTGTCCTACATGCCCATACAGTAGGTGTAAATGTGTCTGTCTACTTTTGTTACCCCCCGTGACAGGCTGTCGACCTGCCTGGTCAACATCCCGCCTCTCACCCAAAGCATGCTGCGATAGACTCCAGTCGGCCACAATCCTGAGCAGAATTGCAGTTTAGAAAATGGATGGCTAGATGGATCTATTTGATATATCTTCACACCGTGCTCTCTCCCTTTCCGTGTGATGTCACTCTTTGCCATCAGTGTCCAGAGGATGCTTTTCCAATTCAAAGTCAATCAGGGAGAAAATGAAAATCTCACTGGGCTGTATTATTTATACACAGAGGCGCTAGATTCCTTCATGCTGTGATCAGCAGCCTGCACTCATTATGCACACACATAAACACACAAACGTCAAGACAAACGCACACATATGTTTTGCAATCACATGCTTTTGGATATACTGTATGACAGAAAGGATTTCCCGTTATGCCCCTATTATAGTATGTTCCTACTATATGTGTATCATTTAGAGAGAAGACAAGTGTCCTGGTTGTTTGTATTTTCTGTGATCTGTGTTTTTGAAGGAGTCAGAATCAGAATCAGAAATCCTTTAATCGGCTCACAGTGGAGAAATTTACATTGTTACAGCAAAAGGTGGACAGTGCAGATTGAGGTAAAATAGCACAGGTAAAGAGCACACGTAATAAAATAAAATCAATAAGTACATATCCATGGTAATAAGTAAGTGAGTGAGTAGCGGCATTATGAGTAAATGAAGTGACGACCATAGCAGCAATTATATATATAGCAGTCTCCTCAGCAGATAGAGTCTGCTGTGTCCCTTCTTGTACAGAGCAAAGTTACCAATGCACAGTGACCTAAGGATTCAATTGCTTAATGAGGAGGTTTGTGTTTTGGCAAGATTTATAAAAGGGGCATGCAAGTTAAGTGAGAGTAACCTGAGTAAAGGGAAAAAAATCCAAACCACATTTAAGGTTAAAATATCATCCAAATGGCTGAAAAAGCAAAATCAGAAAAACATATTCTACATGAAGATACAAAAACAAACTATTAATTCTTCTTCTTTAGTGGGATCTACCATGCAGATAGTTTTGGTTTTACTTGTCCATGTTTGGAGATTGCTGCCTCCTCCCCAATAAATGAATGTAATTAGGTTTATGGTGCTCTGGATGACCCACAGATGCAGCCATTCACAGGTTTTATAGGGGCTATTTCTGCAATACAAAGGAGTTCCAATGGCAGTGAGGTCTGTTTAGGACCTGAACATATGGGGCCTTCTGCATCAGGCCATTTAGGCTGTTTTTAGTACATAAAACCAAAACTAGCTGTGAATACCTTGACTGGACTGATCATTTAAAGCAGGCCTTTTCAATTTTTGTTTATTGCCTTCCTGGTTTGGGTTTTTTCACAAATGTCTTATTAAAGTGGTTGATAACAGACCAACTAATTTGTGTCCTTAGTAAGTAATAAATATAATTAGTCAGCACCATTGGATATTCTAAAGTTTTGTGAAAAGTTACACGAACTGGCGCTTCCCCCACTGAGAGGTGAAACGTTACAGCAATTAATTTAATGGATCTGTGTTTCCGCCACATCAACTGGGGATTAAAGAACAAAGGGAGGAATAAAAGAAAATGGGTGAACAGTGCTGAGTTTAGAGGACGACATGTCATGGCAGCGAGGTCTTAAATTCTGACAAGGAGTAGGATGTGACAGGGACCATCTCCCTGACACTAGAGAGGTTTAATCATCTCTCATGGTTTCACACATCATCGCTCCTCGCTCCAGATTATATAAATCACTCCTTATAATAAAGCCTTTTGGGGAGTTTTCAGACTCTCAAGAGGAAATCATGATCTACGGTGTCTCAGACTGTGGTAATGTCAAATATCTACATAAGCCCCTTACCAATAATACACTGCTATATTACCTTGTTGGTCACAGAAGGTCACAGCAGTGATACAAGCTTGTCACTGTTTTCTGCTAAAATGAAGCAATGAAGCCCAAATGAAAATAGCAAGTGCCACTTAACAATGAAATTCAAGTAGGGCAAACATAATCAAATAATACAAAGGGTATCAATATAAGCTCTCATTTCACTATAGCCTATCCCTATCTTTCATCTCCATCCCACTTTCTCTCTAATGTTAGGCCATGGACAGAAATCTTGCTATTGAGTTACAATCCATCCATCCATCTGTTGATATTTTGCTACAGGCCTATCTGTGTCTGAATAGTGGTAGCAGCAGGTTCAAAGTAGCCCAGATGTCCTTTATTGAAGTCACAACCCTCCGAATTCTCCTGAGGGATCCTGAGGCATTCCCAGGCCAGATAACGTTACATAATCCCAGTGTGTTTTGGTTCTGCCCCAGGGTCTCTTAGTAGTGGCCTGGAATACCTTAGGGAGACATCCAGGAGGCATGATCAGACATCCAAGCCACCTCAATCAGGTCCATTCAGTGCAAATAAGCAGCAGGTCTACCCCTAGCTCACCATTCTATCCCCCTGAGGGTGAGCCCACACAACCTGCCACTGAAACTCATGTTTTCAATTTCACCCTCTTAGTTGCTACCCAGTGCTTGTGGCCCCAACATTCATTAGTAAATTGAGACAAAGCTCTCAATGCAATATGGTACAACACATCCATCATGCAAATGTTGTACAGATTGTTTTGTGAAAGTCATTTATTCAAAGGTTCTTCAGAACAAGAGCTGCTGAGTTACCAGTGAACCTACAGCTTGGACACACAAGGTGGTCCTATCGCTGAAATAACTGCTGGTGCAGATGATATTCTACATCTATGGGTTTGGAAAGGGGATCAGCCAAGTCATAAGGTTCAAGTATAAGTGAAGTCAAAATAAAGTTAGAAGGCTTTTCTTGAGTCAAGTCTTAAGTAATCACATTGTCGTGACCCAGGTCCGGACCAGTTCCCCGAGCTGAAACATTTTCAATGCTCTCGGCCTTAACTTGCTCGGCACAGACAAAATCCATGTCCGGTTGCATCCAGTTTCCACTGAATGGACTCACGCCTTCTCTACAGTTTGCTCCACAGTCGGTCTGAACACACCTTTGGCTAAAAATTGATGTGATTAGTGAGTCAGAAATGTGCATTATGATAGATTTAGCATGTGTTGTGTTTTTCTCTGCAAAAACACATTTTCGATAAGAAAACCGGCAACAACCTCAGACGACACCCCGATAAAGACGAAGATAGATGAAAACGTTTCACGAATAACGCTTTCTGTACTGGAGAAGAGTTGTGCGACCTGTTTAAAATGTTTAAGGAGTAAAGCGCAAACTGGTGCAAAGTTAGAAAGTGTCCCTCAACGCAAGAACACAGATTTTCTGCAGAAGCAACTGCTCAATGCCCTTTTTACAATAGGCCATTTATTTGGTTTCAAACGTTGTTATAAAGTTAAAAATGCCGTTTTTGCTCATTATACTACAGGTACTGGTAATTATGTTAATACATAATAGCACCATTTACAGCACAGCCAGCTCTCTCCAGTCAGTTCCAGCTGTGTAGGTCTAAAGTATTGGCGACTACAAACTCCAATCATTTAACCTTGGTGAGACTGCATGCCGAGGAAGCAAAATGTACAGCTAATCATGTCCAACTCATACGAATGGATTCTGTTTCAGTCTCGGGGGAGAGGTTAGACAAGATGAAGGGGGAGCACGAGAAGCGAGCTGCACATCACTGTGGCAGCGTGAGAGAAGCACATTTGACAGCAAGAGGGTGAGAGTAATTCACAGGTTTTATCACTGGTAGACAGACGTGGAAGCGGTGATAGATGAGGCACTGTGGGCTATTCACCACAAATATGTTACAGTATCCTTATTCTCTCTGGGGTGATCAAGATAAACAAAACTCCTCATGCTTAACTGTAATTCCATGCTAATTAATTGAGCTTCCAGGGCCTCAGTGGGGCAAGTAAAATGCAGATTATAATTAAGAGTCGAAGCTGCAAGGTTCCTCTGGTCTTCAAATTATTTGTACAATTTATTCCATAAATCATTAAAGAAAATGCCATTCTGACCACTGGGCAGGGTTTTCTAAAAGCCATAGTGAAAAACAGTTCATCTGAAATATTGAATGCATTGCATGGTCCTGTTTTTCTGAAAATAAGTAAACATTCTGCCAATTTGCTGAGCTAATACAACTTTCTTTCAAAGGTTTTCAATTTTCATTCTTGTTTAAGGGTTTTTTAATGAAACATACTAATATTGTCAATACCATGTGTCAGGGCTGAGAAGATCTGAACCACTATTTACAGGAAAAGCTTGTCTGTTGTCCAAACAAGATGAGCTGCACAGGGGAAAAAGTAAATATTAGAATAAAACTATTAAAAAAATATTAAATGTGCTTTTTTAAAACTACAATAATCAATATTTTTATAGTAAGTGACTACATGTAATGTGAAAGCCGTCAAATCCACAGACACTGCACAGATCCCCTCAGATCTATGGAGTGTTTTAGCATCTTTTCAGCTCTTTGTTTTGGTATTATGGGCATTACCCTGGTATTTCCAGTAACAGCAGGCAGCTGTTTCAGCAAAAAGCTCTGATAAAGCGCATGTACGCTACCAGCTATCACAGCTGTCAGCTGTCATAATTATCACAGAGGCCTTGAACTGATTACCATAAGATGATACAAGGTTGTCTTTGCCAACTCAGGTATTTTTTTGGGGGGGGCCGTTGTTTGTCCCCTCTCGCAATCCATTGGTGTCTCAGCAAGTCTAAAGAAGGAAAGCAATACTACCAAAAATACCAAAAAAAATCATACACTCACCTCTTGTAGTTCTCTCAATGTTTGTAGCTTGCATCTTTGCAGGGGATGGCAGCTATAGTTAGCTTGGATTTGGTGACCCATTTTCACTGCAAAAAAATATCAAAATGTTTATTGAAGGTTATTAAAGCACTACTGCAGCAAAATCTAATTCACCACTGTCCTCCATTCATTGTGATCTCATCCTCAGTGTGACCCAAAAATGTATTACTTTCTACAGATTACATTATAAGTCACTTATGCAATAGTGACAATAACAAGGGTCATATCACCTCTCCATGTAAAAGGTTAGGTAAGGATTAAGTGAAGGCAAATTAAACTTGGTTAGGTTACCAAGATACGGTTAAAGTTTTGGTCATGAAAAAATAAAATGAAAACTACCCTCAATCAATTTTTTTTCACACACAAACACAAACAGGATAAACCTATAACAAAAAAACTAACAATGGAGAATCTTAATCATGATGACAACAGTGTATTAAGGAAATGTTGAAAGTCCAACTCGTGGCAATTTTGAGAAAAACCATATAACCCTATCGCTCCCACTGTCAAAAGCAAGCTCTTTTTTTTTTATCAAGAACCACATCTACCGTAATACTCTGCCACAATGCTCAGCCATAGTCTAAGATTAATTATGCTACAGCTATTTGTCAACATCAGTGCAAAAGGCCTGAGGCCAATTTTAAACCCCCTCCATTTGTCGCTCTGAACCTGGCCATATTATTGGAACATCAACATAGATAGCTACAGCATTTATTTTTGTTTTCTGTTGCCAGCTACATTTTAGAGGAGCACAACTGTATACAAAGTCAATAAGGCACATTGTATATGAACAGATACAGATATGTGGCAAAACTTGAGGAAAAGATATATCCACTAAAATCTGAGCAAACAACTTGTCGAAGCTGTATGACTCTACTACATGAACATTATTCAAGCTTTACATATTTCCACTGTTCACATCTGAAACAAATAGAGCTGAAGTGAAACTGCATAAAGCTTTTTCCCATAGACTGAAAAAGTTTATGGCTGAGCCCTCAGAGAATCTAACTGAAACCAACAATGGCTCCACATCTGTCTCACTGTGTTCCTGAACAGGCTGAGCCAGACAGGTTGACAGGAACAAAATATCTGACAGAAAGTGAACAGACAGCCAGAGAGAGTGACATGAGGGTGGAGAAACAGCGAAACAGAGTACTACCAGTCCAAGGAAGGGATCGGAAGACACATTACAGCTGAGAATTAGTGTTGGCGTGTCATGTTTCATAGTTTTGTGTGGCTGGATGTTTGCCAGAGCACTCATTACCGAGCTACATCGATAATGCTTTTCACCTGCAAGCCTGCTACTAATCACACTACCCAGAAGTAAAAAAAACTTCAAATTATGTGCAATGTGCAGTTTTCTATATGCATACTTGCTTCACAGCTTTTAGAGTCACATGACACGTGAGTGGACCTGGCCATGTTGTACTGCAAGAGGTTACAGGCAGCCAAAAGCCAGCATCTAGTGAACTATTTTGGGGCAAAAATAGCCAGGAGGTGTCAGTCCCATCTGGGAAGTACCAATGATTAACTCCCACCCAGTGAATATCCTTTTAGGGGTGCTGCAGTTTACAATAAATAAATGTGAATGGACAGGTGATATTGCAGGTACCACTGAGCCGATTTTTACCAAATGAATGTAGTGGACAACACCTGTCAACGCTATAGTCTCTTTGAGGATCCTTTAGTCGTAGACCATCAGACATACACATTGCAATACTACATGAACATAGTATACATGTGTTTAGGTCAGCTGTTTCTGACAGAAACCTTGCTTCTTTTTAAAATAAAGTCCCTGCTGACACCAAGGTGTTCACCAGGGTATATTTTTTCCAACAATATTCTTTCTGCATTTACAGTTTTCGCACCCAAACAGTATTCCTGAAATTGCCACCGGAGCAATCATTTCATTACCTTTCATGAACCTGCTGTCAGTTCAGACATCAGCAGATTATTCCAAGTCGCTGCGCACCTGCAAGGCACAATTCAAGGCACAGTAGAGCCTCTTCTGACTGTAGGCCTATTTATTTCAATGTGAGAAGAAAGAGAAAATAAATCACAGCAGGCACATTTCTGAACTCCAACAGTTCATTTCCCCTGTACAGTATGTTGTGCTGCTCTTTCATGCAGTAATGCTTGTGTTGATGATGATTATTGAGATTCTGTTGTAATTATGCTGATGGTTACAAATTATCTTGGCTCTCAAAACTACAGTATAAAAGGGCAACATACAATATGCTTACAATGGGTGTCAAACATCCACAACCAGGGACGACTGGTATCAATGGGCTAAGAGGGCTCAGCCCTCCCTGTCCTTTACAAAATATATAATAAAATAATTGTAAAAAATCTTAAAACAGATCGTCTTCAATTTTGGTGGGACCTAGAGGAGCATCAAAACCAAATAGTCACAAGAAAAACGGAGGAAATAGAAAGAAAAATGCAGGATATATTGAAATGTGCTTATTTTTTACAGCCCCAACTCAGCGGCATCAGCGTCCAATCAGATTCGTGTTGAGTGAGTGACAGGCGTCATGGCACGCCCCCTTGATTTGCTGGGCATTTGGGCAAAATTCTTTCAGCCCAGAGACGCTGACAGCAGCGTGGTGCAGCAGTGCTGTGACAGAGTGAACAGACAGGGGGCGCAGCGTCCAAACCATGTTGACAGAACACAAAAAGACTAAATCGTAAATTTAATCTTTCAGTAAAGCTGCTGTATCAATGTTAGGTAAAGTTAACATGAGGGCAGAGACACAACGAGCTGCTGAAGACAAACAGGCTTCACTGTCACGGATTGT